>CABIKL010000136.1:0-30257 GCA_902196195.1 Aptinothrips rufus | reverse complement strand
GGCGAGGCGGGGGTGGACTGGCTGGCTATGAGTCCGCCGCGCCGCGCCTCTGGTCTGGTCACCGAGCTGGCCGGGCCGGCCAAGAGCAAGCTAGGCCTCGCGCCGGGTGCACGTACCCGTGCACGTACCTTTGACGACGTCCTCCACGCCCACGCCCCAGTTTCAGTCGTATTGCGCCAGTGATACATTCAGCTCATGAGCACCACAGACACGGACAGGTTGCACGAGTGCATTTCAAACCTGAGCGGAAGAGTAAACCTCTCGTCTAGCATGCTATACGCTTTGCTCCTTTCTGCGCGCTGTGGGGATGTTAGTAAAGTTACACGTTACCGATGGCTCGCTCCGCGCCCCGCCCCGCCCCGCCCCGCCCCGCTCTGTTTAGCCGGTTAGATCTGGCCGGGCCGGCCCTGCCAGGCCAGGCTTGGCGCTCCCGGTCCCACTCCACTCCACTTTCACCACTACTTGCAGTACGCCGCTCATGCCGTGCCGTGCTGCCTCACCCCGTCCCCCGTACCGTTGCTTCCCTTGCCGTCATGTCCGCCCCCGCATCTCACGCTCACACCCAGCTCGATGCCCGCTAATACCCGCCGCGCTACGCCACGCCAGTAGCGTCTGTAGGCACATGCGCTGCCGGCCATCGCGTCTTCGCAGCTGTACCAGAAGGACTTGTCTGGTACAATAGGACCTTCTGAGCAGGACCTGGTCCTGAGTAGGACCTTCTGGATAGGACCTGGTCCTGAATGTGACATTCTGAGTAGGACCTGGTCCTGAATAGGACCTTCTGAGTAGGACCTACTGAAGCGAGAGAGCCGCAGGTAGAACAGTTCAGGTTACCGAAAATTTGATCTGAGAGAGCCAGGGAGGCGCGCTAGGACTTTCCTTAAGAACGGGCGCGGGAAGGAGACAGTAGACAGTTTAGTTCAGAGGCCGGTTTAACTCCCGATGTGGACTTCCCCGCGCTTGTAGTGTACTCACTGAACTAGACACTGAACGAGTGAGTGCCGTAGTTTTTGATTGCATTTTTATTTAATTTTTATTATTATTTGTTTTTGGGGGGATTGGGGGGGGGGGGGGGTGCAGGTCGCCCTCACCCACGGTCGGCACCCTCTGAGCACCGCTGATGGACAGGCAACCGGCATTATGGCAAAACTCTTGAGTGTGCGCAGCCGCCAACGACGATCCAGCAAAGATCACCTAATATTACGTCCCCGTACGCCATAAAGCCGGCGGGGTGTGGGGTGGGTACGGCCCAGAAAACATGCCGACGAATAATCGAAACGTCGTATATTTGACTCTTTCGATATCGTTTCGATGTCGTTCTGAAATCGTTTCCGACGGCATGCCGTTTCTCTCTAGAGTATTAATGCAATCGGTGCTCGACGTTCGTATCTCACTTCCATCGGGAGGTCAACGAACTGCAGTCCACGTGGTGTGCTCTATTAGATGCTTCGTCTTCGTATTATGTCATTGATTTTATTTCGTTGTATGGTCGAGTTTGCTTTTGAGTTCTTTATCACAAGCCGGTCAGATAGTGCGTGAATTCTGCCCAGGTGCAGATGGCACGGCGCTCTACGAAGGGGCATTGTATGCATCTGCATAGTAAATGCATGCTAAATTATTCGAGGTCAGAGATCTTGACCAATATTTTTCGAGAGCACTGCACTGCTAGCACACCTCGTTAGAAAGGATCGACAGAGTGACTCCGTCCGCCCGTCCTCCAGTGAGCGCAGGTGTGGCCACAACCCTGTATTTCGAGTTCGTATAGTTGATCATCCTCTACTTTGATTTTAAATGCAGCGACTTAATACCAGAAATGCAGAGCAGGAGTTGGTGACCCCGACCATCTCATCACGTTAGATGGCAAGCAAAGCATCCATCCCGGTCGAAGATTGGTTGGTAAATTGATGTACATGTTTTCAGTATTAATAAGCTCTACAGGGAACATTTTAAATGAGCTACTTGACATGATGGAGAAGGATAGTTTTATGAAAGCACAAGGAATATATTCAGTTTTATGAAGTTTTATTACACAATCTTAGTTACAACGCAAATATATAAGTATATTTGGGTACATTTTAAGTAATTTCTCTCACTCATGGTAATCCCCAGGACTACCCACATCCACAACACTCAAATCATAAATTAGTACAAGAACTTCAGCATTAATTCATCACAATATAACCTTCTTTGGAAACAATTTATCCATGATTTCAGTTTCATAAAATTATTGTACTTCAGTTCCCATTGCCTGATTCTAAAAATTTAGCTGTTGGCACACAACAAAAATACTGATGAGCTAACAGTGCAACATTCCAAATGGCAATTTAGTAGCAAATATATCATGTTTATTGCTGTTAATGCTCTCGTCCCAAATCATATGTGAAATTTAAGCTCAGTTTAGAATCTGACATGAATATTTCCAGCAGTCTTAGTGCTCACGAGATCTAGTCAAACACCAAGGAATTAGTTTCTAAAATAGAGATACAGATAATGTTAAAAGACAGAAGTTCCATTTTAAATATGCCTCAGCAATAAAATCCTCAGTCCTAGAGATAAAAATTGCTTAATAAATTACTAAAATAAAATGTACAATACTGCACAACTTTTACCCCAAAGGACATGTCCCTTAATTGATTCTGCCAAACATTTTCAGGCAGAGCTGCTGCATAGACAGTATATAAAGCCCTTTAAGCATGAGTATTGAAATGCTCATTCAGTACTCAATCTCATTTCAAATGAAGGTGATGTAAACAAGAGAATAGCTAATGCTATGTTTTTCAAATAATAAAGAAAACAAAAAACAAGACAAAGTTGGTCACAAGACCAGGAAGAATTGAACCTTCCATGGCTGGCTTTCTTTAACATAAGGTAACAGTCATCAGCAAAGGAAAGATGGTAACTAAATGCCAACAAACTGTGTCTATGCATTTTGACTCGAATATAGGATTTGAACAGCTCTAACAAAAAAATCTTACAGTACGTAAAAGGCAAAATGTTGTAACAATGCATAACTCAGTTAACACTTATTTTGAACTTCACTACCATCATCAGCAGATTTAGCAATACATGGAATATACAATTCAATTCTGGAGGAAAATTTCAACAGGAACTCAGATATAAAAGCTGCACTTCCGACCAGCGGAGCAGTCTCATTTTAAATTAACCATTTTCCTTCGAGGTAACTAAGTACTCTACCATGATACAGCCATACAATTATTTGAGCACATTACAAAACAAGTACCATGATAAAAGCACAAAGAATGCAAGCTCGCAACAAAATATTAGAAAGTAACACATTCACACATACATACATACATACAAACACACAGGTGCATACATACATTCACTCACAGTCCTGTCAATTCTGTCTCATTCCATCTGCTCCCAAACACCAATGACATCTTTTGCGAATGAAAAACATGAGATAAGACAGAGCACAAAGTGACAGTAACAGTTTGATGAATATCACAAGGAATTGATGCATATGGCAATCATGAAAACAGTTGGAAGTCACTGTCAAACAGCATCACCAACATCCTTCTGGTATCTTGCAGTGAGGTAAGTGGCAGCTTCCGTCATCTGTTCAAGAGAGCGGTACAGTCCGTGAAGATGTTGCCGAAAGTTCTGTGCAACCTGCTGAGTACACTCCGGCTTAGGAGATGCTTCTGTATCGAACCCAGAATCATTTTCATTCCCAGCTTCCGAGTCGGTATCACTAATAGACGACGAGTTAGTTGATGATACGGAAACATTGGACGGTCTCCTCTGGTGGCCCTTGATGTGGGTGGAGGAGGAGACAGGAGTAATGGTAGGGCTGTAGATTCCCTCATCAACAGGGCTCTCCTTCATTCCCCACTGAAGCTCATTCTTCACAGTATTCACCAATGTATACAAATTGTACAGGTCTGCTGATGCCATGGTGTCTCTGAAACCCTCTGGACGACGGACAGACTTCACACCTGGCTTGTAGTGGTGCTTGGTCTCAGCTGGTGCTGGAACAGTATCCGTTGCATCTCCGACTTTCAGGTCCATAAGACGGCATGGAACAAGGATAGTTTCGTCCATTTCTTGGACAGCCTTCACAAACTTCTCCATTGAAGAAAAGATGCTCTGGTTTGAGAATTCGGCCTCGTCACACGCCCTGCGCAGACAGCTCCTGCGAACATTGAAACATTGAAGATAAGTTGACGTAGGAGATATATTTCTTGCATTCACATGTATTAAATACAAAAGCTCATCAAATAGGGTACCTCAAAGAAGCTCAGAGTGGGAATGTGTAGAAGAGAACAACACGGGGAGAAGGGAAGCCGTGTGGTTCTGCTCCAGCTTTCCACTCGCTCTCTCCCCGTGTTGTTTTCTTCTTCAAAGTTCCTTTCTGGGCTTCTTTGAACTACTCTATCAAATGGCCTTGTGCTAAACAAGTTTTGATCTACCCTGCATAAATTTTTTTTAAATGAAGTTTAAGTTGGAGTTAACCAGCTACTGCAATGGACACGACTCGAAAGCATACAGTTTAGAATAAAATTTCCACTCACAAAGGCATGTTTGAAAACACTCCAAACCTGAGCCAACAAATATTATGGGAGTCGCCCATTAAAAATTAAGGGGTGCAAGTGGATTCCAGGTGAGCTATCTACAACAAGATGAGTTCCACAAGTCGGTCTGGTCTGCGGCACCGCACGCCACAGCACGCCACAGCACGGCCCAGCACCACTGAAGGAATGACATACTTTTCACACCAGGCCTTGAGCTACACATTACATCACCCTCTCCACCTCAGGCCTCCCTCCCTTCCCTTCCCTTCTCTCCAGACACACTACTTGGGCCCACGGGACTCGCCACACAAACTCGTTTCACTTCTCTCCCCACATGCAAAGAACGCTGCGCGAAATAGAGACCGTCAAGCCGCTGACAACCACTCAAGAAAGTGACTAAATCCGAGCCGGCACCAATTTTCACTATAGAGGGTTAGGAATCCCCAGAGAATGAATTTCGATTGCTTAGATTCTCCTTGGTCCAGAAAGTTTCCCGTACAGAACAAGGTGCGGCAACACCGTCGAAGAGTAATATGGAAACACTGTATATCCAGGGCTTGTCTCCGTCGAAGGGTGTGGGCTGGGCACATCACTGACAGTTCTTGATGGTGCACTGACTATCAACATTCACTTTGCACTGGCGCTCGCACCGATTTAGCGAACTCACCTATTGCTTTCCATGTTCGCTAGGGCACAATCACTGAACGCGGAAGACTGATCTTTCGTGAGCATGCCACGAGCTCCAAATTCTGAACAGAAGGCAAACACCTTGGAAAGGTACTACACCACACAACAGCTGAGCTGTACTCAAGCGACTGGCAATGTGTCGGAGACTTATATTGGCTAGCGTGTGGGATGGGTGGGGCTCGGGAGGGACGTCTGTACACAGCCGACTCAGGCTTCTCTTACCTCCCACTCCACTTTATGTCGCAAATTGTTTTGAGAACGTCTTCACCCCGAGATCCAAATTAAAATAAATAACTTACGTACTTGCCTTTTCTTTCAGTAGGAATGCGCAGATACCATGAGTTGATGTTTCTTTTCGCTGTATAGCTATGCAGAAATAATACCAACGGCAACCAACGGCTCATCCAGCGGTAGGACAGAGCACCAGCGTCACACCACTCGGCACCTCTGTGATTGGGCCAGAATTCGTCGCGGCCTCTCTGATTGGTCAAAAAGAGCCGGCCTTTTTGAACGCCTCGCAATCCGGCGCTTCTGAACTGAAATGCGCAAAAAGTTGAAAATGTTTCGAAGAAACCATCGTTTTTGCTGGAAATTGAAATGAAATCGCATCTGCTGACGATTGAAACAGATGTTGGTTGGTTGGTTGGTTTTGAGCTTTTAGGGGCTCGGAGTCGTGCCCGTGCTCCGTGGGGCGGATAGACATGTAAGCACCGAAAATTGTTTGTCGCATAAGGGCGGCGCTCCAAAAAAGTGGAATATGGAATACAAATATATGTGTCATTTAGCTAGATATGCCAATTAATCAGCTCTTAAAAGAATTCATTCGATTCTGCTTGATCTAATTCAAGGTATAATTTGAATATGGAATAAGTTAACGAAGTCGTCAAGTCAGTTCGACGAGGTTCCAGTTTTAAGACATGGTGAAACTGCTTCTCTCCTGAGCTAGTACATCTAAAGTTGTACCCGAAGAGTAATTTTCAAGTTTGGCTTGCTATGAACTCCATTTTGAACATGGATATTTTGGAATGTGACAATGACTGAGAAGTTATAGGCTGGGAGTAATTCTTTGTCAAGTTGCAAGGGATCAAAAGAGATTTCATTTAAACCATATAAAACTCATAAAAATCTTGGCAAAAAATCTCGAGTTAATTTTTATTTAATAAAGAAGCCAATCAAAATAATGAACACTTCAGTCAATTCATAAACTTAACAAAGGAATTGAAGCACTAAATAAATAGCTATAATAATTCCTGCTTCACATAGATTAACAAAATGACAAAACCACAATTTTGAAAAAACAGAAACAAAACAAAGAACGCTTATTAGGAGAAACACACAAGAAAAACAAAAGGCCAGACAATGACATACCTTTTAAAAAAATAACGTCACAAGCGTATGAAAATATAGCAACAGCGAGTACAAAATTGATTTAAAAACAATATCAATCTAAAACAAGTATGTTTGACATTATTTCAGTACATGAGAGTCACTGACATCCTACAGAGGTATTCAGGGATATCCCTCCTGTTGTTCACTATCGCAAAATACTTCATTACCATATCATCAGAGATTTTAAAAGAAAAAGGATAAGATGATATAAAATGGACCACATGTCTTCTTTCCTGGCCTCTCTTTCTGGGACTCTCAATCACAGATAGCATTACATTCGACAATTTAATCACTGGTCTCCACAAAATGTTTAAAGCCAAGGTGTTTTCTTCAGAGTACAGCTATTGTTAATATGAGGCATCAAGATTGAAAATATATTCATTTTGCATTTTGTGTTAAAAGAAGTAATCTTAACAGCATTAATGTTTTTCTTATTTTTCATTGAATCTTTACAAAAAAATTAATTAATTTCATTATTAGGAGGCTGCATCCAGAATGAAAACTTTAGAAGGCCAAGGTAAGGCTGGCTGGAATTCCCTAAAACTCAGATGGGCCTGGAGGAGACATAGGTACATAGGCGAGGGAGCAAGGTATATTTTAAGAGGAACCATGGTTCCCCCTGCACTTCTGGTCTTGCTGACCTCAGTCGGTCTTAATTAATTTGCATCACAATGATCATTTCAAAATGGAAACAGCAACTTTCGAAATCAGAGCTGTGCAACATACACAGATTCGAATGGGAGATGTAATAATTTGTAAAATAATAACTAAAAATAATCATGAGGCAAAAAATAATTCTTCATATCTTAATGCAATTGTTCCAAACAACAACAATGTTACAGCTGGTTTAACATCACATTGTGCACAATTCTTTTGAAATACATCAATGAAATATCATGCACAAAATTAAAAACAATGTACTCACAGCCAAAAAATTCAAAATAATACTGGCACCTACAGAAACTAGCTGGCAGCAGTATCGTCAGAACACACTCCATCATCAGACTCTAGTGGCTTTCCTGAGTTTTCAAGGGTATTGCTGCTATCCTCTGTGTTCTCGGCATTTTCTGACGATACTTTCTCCTTTCTTTTCTTCACCAAATCAACCAGGTACTTAAATCTTAACATACATTCTTCCTGCAAATTTGAGTAAAAATGAAAAATGTTAACAATCAGATCTATGGAAAAACTACATAAGACACGTGTCAGCAACCCAGGATAATGATATCAGTAATCATTCCTAGAAACACTCAATGAAAAAGTTTTCATCATACCTTTGTTTTATCTGGAACACACCGGGAAATTTTATCCCATCTATCTTGGGCAGAGCCCTTGGGATATTTAATCAGCGCAGCCTCTAAAGCTTTCTGCTGAACTTGACTCCATGATGTTTCCATCCTGCTCTCAAAATCATCTTCTGCTTCTGTTGGTTCACATTCGGGTCCAAGTTTCCCTCCTCTTGTCTTTACCTTCTTTATCTTCACTAAGTGCTGAACATCAACATCACTTTCCCTGCAATGAAAATCATAATGAAAAGTTTATGTATTGGGAAGACTACGCAACATACAACAATGCCTCTTAAGAGTGAACAAATTTAACTACCTTTTTTCAGGATTTGGAGCACGGTAACCATCTTCCTTTACTCTATGGGCCATGTGAGTAACTTCATGAACAGATCGTTCCATGGCTTCTGCTATTTTTTCCCATCGTTCTAAAGTGCCAGATGGGTACTTCTTGACTAACTTTATGAGTTTCTCTATGTCTTCATCAGTCCACAAACCACCACTCTGTGCTGGCCTGCATGGAAATGATGTAAAAGATAAGTAATCTACAAAATCTAAAGAAATTTAAAAAAAAAATTAGGATGATTTCATTGCAGATAATACCTACTTTCTAATCTGAGACATCATTTCCCTCTTTGCTTTAGCTAGAATCTGGGCTTGGGTGAGAGAAGTACTGTCTTCGTCAGTAACTTCTGGAGCAGAGAAGCCACCACCTTTACGTTTGCGAGGTCCTCGACTTACTTTCTCTGCAGCTGCTGCTTCTACTGCAGCCTTTTCTTCTTCTTCTAGGAGCCTAAATAGTTAGAGTCAAGAAGCATATACATTGGTTTTGGAAATTTAACAAGCAAAGAGAATAAATTTTCGAAACTTACCTCAGCTCTTCTTGGTACCGCTTCCTTTCCTCTATTTGATCTTTGATTATGAATGGTAATTTTGTTACTAACCACCAAAAAAAACGTGGTATCTGGAACGGAAGTGTGTCTTTGACACTACCCGAAAGCAAAAGTGAGCATTTGCTTGATTGCGACTTACAATCTAATGACAAAAATGCATCTCTTCACCTTACCTTGGAACAGGTATCACTGAAAGCACCTCATCTACTATGGCCGAGTTTTCGACTTTACTCTTTTTCACTCCTTTCTTTTGTTGCTTTCGCATTTTTGATGAAAGAAACTCTTGCTGTAAGGAAAACCATGAAAAATTTAATACAACTGCTGTAAGTCACATAATAAGTACTTAGAATTGAAAGCTTGATGGAACAGATATACTTACTGCGACAAACTTCTTTTCCAGATATGATCCCCAGCCAACCAAATACTGTCCAATTGTCACTATTACAAATAATATAACAGACATTTCTGCCAATCCCATTTTACGAACACGACGGTAGTAATAGACAGCTGAACGCCAATCAGGCAAGCCATTGACCAGGACATCATCATAAAGTTTTCTTTTGGCAGGGTCCTTAATCACGTCGTAAACGGCAACTAACTGCAAGGTAATTTGCGTACGTATTAGACAAGCATCCGCCTGGATATGCCAGCATGTATAGGAACATCAAATTACCTGACGAAACTGTATGTCTGCATCTGGAGCAGAATTCTTATCCGGATGTAGCACTAATGACAATCTTCGAAAAGCCTTACGAATATCAGTCGCCCCAGCATCCTGCACGCAAAAACACATCATAAACTCATCAGTAAAGAATTCTATTAATGGGATATTATTCATTCAACAAAATAATAGCTAATAATATCTCATAAAGGTGAATACTAGAAATAAATACAAACATTTGGTATCTCCATAAGTTCATAGAAGTTTTTGTTCACTTCCTCAACCAAATCAAATAATTCGTACTCATCGTTGCTCCATGCTATGACAGAACTCCAACATAGAAGTACAGAAATGCTGAATAAAGAAATGAGGCGCATTTTAAAAAAAAACTGTTCACAAACGTATCAGACCAAATTCAATTAAAAGAGGATAGAACTTGGCTACGTGTGCACTATAGCAGACGTTACACACGAATGACAACAATCTCAGCTATTCGCACTACCCTGCGCCTGAAAATACGTATATGTCGGCTGCTTCCCGCCAGTTCCGGTGTATTTTGATGTGTTCGCACTATTGACCTATTGACGGTCAGGCGGCTTGTCACTTGAAATGAAGACTTGAATGAGAATTCCGACATGCCTTTTTTTTTCTTCGCTTTCATGTGGCTCGTCGTTCCAAGGTTGTTATCTCCTCGTTGTAGACACTGTTTGCCCAGGGATTACTTTAACCTATCTTTTAGTGTAAATCTATAATCGTAACGATCAGTATCAGGGAGTATAGTACAATAAACTTTCATTTATGTAACTGTATGTAACATGGTGTTCTCACGCAAGTCGTAGTGAAGAATAAATTGGTGGCGATACTCTTAGGGTTTCCCCTCTAAAGTGATGATCATTGAATGTCACTGTGACCAACATTAATTTAATTCTCTTCTACTTCTAGTCATGCAGGAAAGGTATGCCATCTGGTGCCTCTGTATTCTGGGTTTTTTCAAAGAATTCCGGCCTTCGGAATCTTTCTTGACTCAGTATCTGTTAGAGGGACCTTGGAAGAACTTAACACAGGAAGAGGTTTGTAGTGAGATGGACTTAAGCACTTCCCTAGTAACAGACATTCGTCATGTTAACGTCACTTGAGATAAAATGTCATCAGAGTGACATCATTTTGATGTCATGTCAACATCAACATGAGGGCACGTTGATGACGAATCCCTGTTATCTGGGTTGAGATTTTCTCGAGTATGTATTTATTTATCCAAAGGATGGAATTTTAGAAATGTGCTTGTTTATCTAATGGTTGTTTTACCTTTGACTGTAGGTCAATCAAGAGGTTTACCCCATAGGCACGTACTCAACACTGATTACGCTAATAGCAGTATTTCTCGTAACAGACATTTTGTGCTACAAACCAGTGATTGTTGCGCACTGTAGTGCTGGAGTTGCTTGTTACTGTCTTATTATATTTGGAACAACAAAAAATTATGTACAGGTACCAAATATTTTAATCTTTGAAGGATTATGATTTTGACAATTAATTCAGACTTCTTATTTTGAATTCATGAAGCATATCTTTACACAGGCTGCTGAGGTATTCTATGGACTGTTTATGGCTTCTGAAATTGCTTATTCTACCTACATGTATGCTGCATGTAATAGAGACTTATACCTAAAAGTAACAAGTTACACTAGAATTGCTCTTATGACTGGTCGCCTTTTGTCTGGTGCTCTGAGTCAACTGTTCATTAGCTGTGAATTATTGAACTTTCACGAATTGAATTATCTGTCTCTGGCAGGTTTGTGCACTTCATCTATCTTGTTTTAAACACTCTCTGCAAATGGTGTGGAGAGCAAGAATATCACTCTTTTGTCTTCCCAATCAGGTTTATCTTGTTCTACTGTATTTGGCTGTATACTTCCATCGTCTGAGAAAAGTATTTATTTTCATAGAGAGTCTTTTGGAAATTCCCAAAATGCCATTGAGCCCACAATCTTGTGTGATGAGAATGAGCAGCCTGTGCCATTTCAAGAGAGATCTCTTCTACAAAATGAAGACCATTTGGAAGCTGTCTGTCATTCCCAAGCTTTGGAGAGTGTACAACCAAATATCTCAAGCAGCCACATAAATAATAAACAATTGTCGGGTTTTCAGAAGATTAAAGCGGATTTCGTGTTTGCCTTTTCCAACTTATACATTGTTAAGTGGTCACTGTGGTGGGCTCTCATGCAATGTGGATATTTACAGGTCTGTAAATTCATGTGAAAGGCAAATATAAACCACTTGGAGGCATACCAGAAATAAATTTAATAAGCAGAATGTACTCTTTTGTTCCTCAGGTAACATCATATGTGCAGAATTTGTGGCAAGATACTGTAGAAGTAAGGGGAGGATTTTTATACAATGGTGCTGCAAGTACAACTTACACTATCTTAGGTAGAAAAATCAGGCAAGAATTCTGTTTTACTCTGAATGTAACATTTTGTGGACTTATTCATTTCCTACTTTCAGGAATCCTTGCTACATGGGTAGTTGGTCAAATCAAATTTTCATTTGATGAGAACAAGAGTCAATGGCTGCTTGCTGTTTGTGCATCAATCTCAGGAACACTAGTTATTACTTCAGCATTTTCCCTCACACTTCTCACACAGTATGTGGCATATGGAATCTTCAAAATCTTATATCAAATGATGATGACTGTTGCCAAGTATGTATCTCTCTTATGGTTGTCATTCTGTTTGAAAATCATTAGTTGAAATAATCAACAATTCAAAGAAAATTTCAGAACAAGAATAATCTTTATCAGCTAGTTTACATGTGGTGCTGAGGAGTGGGATTGAAGGTGGAAAATGCTTGAAGCTCGTTTCTAATTTTTTGTTTCAGCTCTGAAGTAGCCAAGTCGCTAACTAGGGATTCACACGGTCTTGTGTTTGGCTTCAACACATTTGTCGCACTTCTATTACAGACTATTTTAACAATCACTGTGACAGGCAAGGGAGGATTCGAACTTTCAACACGGATACAGGTTGGTTTTCAGTTTCTGTGTCTTATGTTAATTTACGAACATAATCTGTTTGACTGATACCTTCGGTGTTTTTCCATTCCAGTTTTTCATATATGGAGGCTTTTTTATTGTTATTGGAATTGCATTTAGTTTAATGGCAATTGGCTCATGCCTAAAAGGACTTTTAGCTCAATGGCAGACAAAATACAACGTACCACAAAGAGATGGAGCATAAGCTGTGTTCATGGTTTTGAGATTTTAATTTATGCATCATGACTTGTGTTAGCATGATCCAGCCAAGAACAGTGTGCAATTAAGTATGATCAGAGACTCCCTAGCCAGAAATGATCGGTCAATGATCAAAATTTGTCAAACCGTCATCATGTCGAGGAACCATTTCTTGCTCATCTGTGATGTTTCCATCAGAAAGAGTAAAAGATGAATACCTTTAAGATTTCTGAACAACATTCATTACCAGTCCTAGGAATCAATGAAAAACAGTCATGAAAGGCCGATAATTTATTTTCATCAAAACATTATCTCCTTTAAGCCACATAGCTTTTTGAGTCTACTATATAGCTTCATAGGATAAGTAATAAAAACAAAATATACAGAAAAATCTCTTTAAAGTCATATGTACAGGTGGGAAAGGTTCCAAAATAAGAGGTAAGACTGAATAGAATAAAGAGGCTCATAAGGTTGACTGTGTACTAGAAATACATTAAGACCATTACTCACTGCAATCATCTGGGGAATCCTAAGAATAGCACCTTAATAGTAAAGATGATCCTCCATGTCTCATTCCTGTGAGAAATTTCTGACAGTTCAATATCCCAAATGAGAGGAAACTGGTATCAAGCTATCGCTGATGCCTGATGTCATTAGTGAGCTCTTGAGGAAAACAGAATTCCTCCCTCCCTTGGGCTCTCAGACAAGAGCAAACACTGAGTAGCTGCTAAAAGGCTTTTGAAAGAGAACAGCGTTAAGTTATTCCATGTTGGACCATTTCATACATGAAACAGTTAAGAGTTAATTACTTTTAAATATTGTTTCCAATACAACAAAATCAAAAGAATTTTACTCCTTGACTTAAATCACCTAAATAGCAAGATGAAACCTACAATGTTCATTGAACACTAAAAAATAGTCACATAATTTAAGCTGGAAGCTTCCCTTGCATGTAAGCCTCAGGGATATAAATAAAATGACATTCTCTTAAGTCTGGTCAACATGCTCAATGTAACAGAACTAATCACAGATTTCAAAGTAGTATTCTTAAAAATACCTCTGTATACCAATTTCATCAAATTATACTGAGGAAAGTTAAATTTTGATAAGCACTTACGTAATATAGTTGCTTATGTTACAAAAGTGGGAAGCGTACTTCTCACGCAATGTATGCTAAAATCCAATTTGTGACTAGACAGAACACATATTCTTAAACAGAGAGATCTTTTTTTGATGTCAAAATGACATAAGCATTAAACATTATTTTACTGAACATGAAGTCTGAACACTTCAACTCTTCAAAAACAAATCAACTACTGCATCCTTTATAACATTGGAAACAAGAACAAGGAGGACGATTTGAGCATCTTCTTATCAACATTTTGCAATCTGATCCAACTGCATAAATGCTTTGGCTGAAAGATCAATGAACCTTGACACAATGTCTTTACTGTGGCATTAAAACCTGCACAGCTCAGAATATTTTTCTTGATGCAAAACAACAGAAGAGTCAACTTAAACCTTAAGATGAAAGCATTACCATACGATAGATCTGATCACAGTTAAATTACTGACTAGATAAGTTTTTCATTGTGACTAGCATCCAAGCTTACATTAACTTCTTGTGTCACATACTAGTTTGCATTCTTTGTGAAAGCATTACCACCAAAGCTTGCTTACGGGGTGAAGCCTTTTAGAATTGTTAAGTTACTTCGCTCAACAAATGTTCAAATAAATATAAAAGGACAGAAAACAGCTTATCCTGCGAGGGCTTATGGCTTTTACTGTATTTAGAAGGTACAGGAATCTTCTGTACGGACAAGAGCTGACTGACTTCTAGGTCGGTCTGGATTGTATGTTCTAATGTCTCTGGCACAGAAAATTAAACCACAAACCAGCAATCCAAACATGCAGCAGTAAAATGAAAAACTAAACAGAGGAAAAATCACTCCTTCTGGCATATTGAAAAAAGTCATCTTTGGTTCTAATTCCATTCATCTTCATACAAGAGGAGGAAAACTTATAAATAATAAAACAGTACTGAAAAGTGACTAGTCTTAAACTGAGCAAATATGTCATGGGAGATGCATTAAATGAATCTAAGAAAATGAAAAGAAGAACTGGCATTAACAATAAGTTGGAAAACATTCACAAAAAAAAAAATTGTGGTAAATTTGGAAAAATACAATGCGGACACCTTCTTTTGTAACCTTTTATGTGTTAAGGCATCTACGATGTAACGAACAGCAAGAACAAAAAAGATACTGTGAAGACATCTTAATAATCAACAGCTGCTTCAGAGAAGATGCAAAATGTTTCCAGACCATTCTTTCAAAATGTGAACTGTGTAAAATGTACACGGGAATCACATATACATGTACAAATAATGACACATCCAAATTAAAATTTCTGTTTTAGAATATCAAGCTAGATGACGATGATGCTGACCACTAATTAATGACACGATCAAGAGGCAAACAATGCACATCCATTTCAAACATTATCAAATTTGGATTCCTAAAACCTTAAAATTAGGATTATTCACTCTGATTTGAGGACATATTTTAGATAACTGTTCTGCTTCATAAAAAATTTACTCAAAGGTAATCCATTAAGTCCAGGCTTTCCCCGTGAATGTGTAGAGAATCAACCTTATTTTTATGTTTTGCAAGAAACTTCCCTCACATCACATAACAGTAACTCATTCCACACATCACATGAGTAACTCAGCCTTTGTGATAGGACAACAGATACAGGAAAGCACTAATGTCATATTTAGCCAAAGCTTACGAGAAAACAGTGAAATATTCCATTCTGTTTCAAAACATTACTTGTCGAAATAGACATTTTAACTTTAAAGCTTCCTGACATACATGTTACGATGCAAAATGTGTGGAATTGAGCATACAAATGAGGAATGTATGGCACAATAGATAGTCTTACAGGCAAATAAACTTGGTGATCAAGGGTGACTCCACCTTCCTACTTCTTTCAGGGACATCCTCTTTATCAATACAAGCAGTAATTAAACTTGGAAATTCAAAATGAAAACACCCTAGATCACAAGTTAGATGACTACACTCATAACACAATTGATCCTCAATTAGAGGAATTGTAGACTTTCATTGCTATTGCAGTTGGCCACATTCCTTGGACTTCCGATAACAGATACCACCATTCACATCACCAATACAACCATTTCCAACAGACAAACATTCATTACATTTTATAAGAAAACTTGGGAGAATTCTTTACAATAAGTTAGTATGCAACTTACTTTAACAATGAAAAGAAAACAAACAAAAACCAGAAGACAAGTGGAAAAGAAAGGAAAGCGAACAAAAACAGATCAGTTATTCATCAATAAATAATTTCTCAGTAATAAATTTGAAAACAACAACGGTCTTATAAGGTTCTCCAAAACAAAACAAAACACAAATTAATAAATAAATAAATACATACTGCAGGTATAAAAATTTGACATTGCATACAAAAATAATTACAAACAACACAAAGCATCACAAAAGTCATCCAATATTTAAATCATGAGGTCTGCCATTGATTGCATAATGAATTCAGTCCCATTAATCCCTAGACTTTGAACCCCAATGCAATTACAAAAATGCTAAAAATCAACTCTACTACTAAATATGACACCACAGTATTAAATTAGCTAACACAAAATGCAAATCCGCAAAAACAGCATTTCACTCTGACACTAAATTGATAGAGAAACTTGCAAATTTAGTGCTGAAAGCTGAAAGTAACATTTTTCTTAGTTCTCAATTGGGAAGTTTGAATTTCAAAGAGAACACTCACCAAGTGACATAAGACACACTAAGCACTACCACAGTGCCTTACAAAGACATTTTCAGCAAAGTTTGATTATTAATCTCTTTGCTTTTGGACCGTCTATGATCTATTGGTTCCTTGATGTGATGAAATTTCACCACTGCTCAACCAACTCTGAGCCTCACATACCAATAGGCAGATATAAGCTCAAACTGGAGTATTTCAAGGCTAACGGATCATTCCTTGATAGTCACTCTTGGCTTGGACTTACGCTTTACAATTCTACAAGAAAAATTAAGACACTAAGATTTACTGTAGTATGCTTATTCTATTGCTTGGTTAGCAAAGTGAAAACACTATTTGCTTTATTAAAACACTTCTTTCAGAAGGTATAAATAATATCACTTTAAAGAAATATCTTAAGTCAAGGGAGTTAAAATCTCCAACAGAATTGGAAGCTTGAAGAGAGAGCACTCACTGAAGGAGACAGGGAAACCACGCACTTGCCAGCAGCTTCCATACTTCGTCCAAAATCTTAAGTCCATTATTCTCTTTAAGTGAGAAATAAGTTTATGACATTAAGTCACTTATCCTAGACACCAGCAGCAATATCTCTTCATATCAATTTAGCACCATACTATCATAAACTTACAAATACTAAGTACTGTGCTCACGTTCTTTGGTTTGGGTTTCAGTGAATCTTCTCCATAGCCTCATGTGTCAAATGTTGCACCATCTTTTATCACAGGATGGAATCGGCGACACCTTAAAGAAAATTGAAAAATAATAGGTTATGTTTATGACATAGCAAAAAAAATCCATTTGTTCATGAATTATAATAGATCTGATATTTATAAACATAAGCTCCGCCAAAAAGATTGTTCTATGTCCGAATATTAATTTTTTTAATTTTTTTTAAAGAGTCAAAGACACCAAGGAACTATTCCAGTGATATTAATTTTGAATGAACTAGATTTATGATCTGTTTAAATATGATTGTTCCACCTACCTTGCATTGTTCTCAGATGGTTTGTTTGGTAAGTCACTGAGAGGAGGAGGATATGGTTGAGGAGTCCCACTAGCAGGCACATTATCCCCAGATGAATCAGAAGAGTCAGAAGAATAGTGGTCTCCAGGAAAAGGACCCAGTAGGTGACTTGGAATTCCATGAGCATCGCGACTACTAATGCTTGTTGACGTGTCTAAGGGAGCACTTACCCTAGGGACAGAAGAAGGAAAAATTTACAAACGTAAGAGACAAAGCCAGCATGCAAAATAAACAAAAATTAAAAGTTTAGACTGCAAAGGGAAGGAGTTAGATTAACAAAGATGCAGTATTTAGCTGTCATAAACTGAAATCACTTTTGGCTTTTGGCATTCCCCCTTTCCGATTTTCTCCATCAAAATATAGTCACAGCAAACATCTACAATGAGGGCACAGAGCTGTCCTAGAACCTCTGGCTGCTTTGAGTAAAACTTCAGGCTGCCATGTCTTCTAAAAATCATGTTGCACAAAAACAGCATAGCATATACAAATGATACCTTAACAAATGGCAGTTAGGCATAACACATTTGCCCAGAGATTTTGCACGCGTTCGCCCTGTCTTTACGGAACCTTTCTGGATATTTTCAAATTGAAAAAGATATCGAAACATATTCTTTCTATCCTTACATTTGTCTACAGAATGACGAACACGCATAAATATAATCAGTTTCTTCCGCATAAATAATTTTGAAAGTGAGGCTTTTTGCCTGATTTTTTTTCATTTTACACAGAGAGTGCCCGAGGCTTTTTTTTTTTTTGTTTAGAGCCACATACCCAGCACACTTTTGTTCCTACTTGATGTTACCAATTCTTTTTTTCTTTTAGAGTGAGAAAGTAAGTTAACTACGTACAAAAGTGCAAGATCAAGCTCAAATTTTTGCATACTCGATTTGAGAAAAGTACATACATATGATAAACCAGACCCTCGGTATATTTCTACACAGCAACACAACAACACAAACTAACAAAAATAGATGGTCCTTCCTCAGAAGAAATAAAACATCCACCAAGTTTGTTTCAGGCAAGGGAAGAAAAGAAACCAACACATCAATTTACTATAAATGTGTGAAGAGACTCCGGAAAAACTCAAATCTGCCACAGCACACTAATGAATGTACTTCATGATTAGTCAAAAGAAACACACTGAAAGCTAGTGTGAAGCTTTGTATAGTAAGAGATGGTAGGATTGGAAAGCTCACAGTTCACAGATTGAGAGGAAAGTAAAACGCAGAAAACTAACTATAACTCACAAATCTGGATGAAAAACTTGCAAGGAAGAAAAGATGGAGTGGGGAACCAGGACTCAAACCCAGCGCTAGTCAAAATACAGCAGCCCTAGAAACAGTGCCCGAACATGGCGTATGATCTAATAACCTGAAAAAATTATCTTCAATTCTGGGGCTGGTATAGTGCTTATTTGGCTTCTTGCTGTTTTAAAAGTGAAATCAATGACTCTACTATGTGCCTTACAACTGACATCATGCAAATTAATTTTTTTTATAGCGAATTGTTTCAGGGATTTCCTGCTCAAACTACACTTACTACTACAAGCATTATACGATAAAATTACAGTTCCCTCCAGAGTGAATGCTGCTGTTTATAATGATAACCTGACTACTTGATTCACCCTCAGACTGTTCGTAGTAATAACAAATTCAAATGACAACTTGAATCACTCCCAAATAGAACAAAGAGCAAACTGAGCAGGACTCTCATTTATAAAAGCTTGGGTGAGTGAAATGACAAGCAAGACTTAAGGCTTGACCAGGCTTAAATAAAAGAGCTGCAAATAATCACAAATGTTAAGAAGTGTATAAAAACAGCTTGTTTAAACTAAATGAGAGTCAGATAAAGCAAACAACAATCCTAAAAAGCCGGCCGCTAATCCCCACATCACAAATGAACATAGTGGAGTAAAATGCTGTTTGTTCATATATGCCAACTGTTTTTAATACAGAAATTTTTAATTTATAACATTTATGATTTGAACCATTTACTTATTATGTACACAATATGTGTAAGAATGTAACGAAGAAAGTAACGTGACAAGATGAAAATATAATCATAGGAAAATTGAACTTTTTCAAAAGTTGATTCAAATGATTCAAATTTTAAAAAACTGAGATAAGGTACAAAACATACCTCTGTCTTTGCTGCTGATTGGCTGCCTGGGAGGTAATCTGAACTGGGGAGCCCACTACTTCAGAGACTGGTCTCTGCCGGTGTCGTTGAGGACGATGGAAACGCAAATTGAGCTGTGACTGGTCAGTCACATATTTCTCTGCACGTTCACGTCTTTTTCGAAGACCAGGGGTGCAACCCGTCAAGGCTTGCTCGTCTTCAGCAGATGAATTGTTGTTTGAAGATCTTGCATCAGGGACTGTCTGACAACGTCGTAAGGGGGTGGGCATAGTGGCTGGTGACATTTCATGACATTCTGATCCGACAGCTGCATCATCAGTAGACCCAGGACCAATGATAAGTTGACTCAAACGTCGAGCAATGCGTTCTTCTTCAGCATACCTGCGACGAGATGTGTCAGGTCTTGTTAGGGCTTTGCAGATTATGTTATCTCTATGTTAAAAGGTTGAAAGCCAATGGAATAGGAGACAAAATTGACCATGTTCAGAGAATATATTCAAATGCCCACTGAAAGCAGACAGAGTATACACGCAGCAACTCATAACATTGGGACAAACAGTTAGAACTGGTCTGTCATTTGCCTTTCCACTTCCAACATATCTAATAAGATATACTTTAAATAGAAAATAAATAATAAAATACTACTTTATACTTATGGCATCGTAAATAAAAATAAATGTTTCAAGGTAGAAGTATTAATTTTTCTTTCAATATTTATCCCTTTTCTCAAGAATATCAAAAAGAAAATGCAAAGGACAGATTGCAGGAAGTTAGTGCAGAGATTAGATGATGAACAAGAACAGTTAAAAGCTATTAGAAGGACTTACCAGCTTTGATCACCAAAGACAAGAGAAGTCCTGGGACTCCTAGCAACGGGGACTGGAATCTTGCTTCCTTTGACAGCAGCTGCTACACTGCTGCTACTGCTGGCACTGCCCCCACCAGCAATACTTGAGTGACTGGAATGTCGTCTCACAACTCGTCCAGGAGGTAACTGTTGCCCTTCTAAATTCATTCCTGGTGGATAGGTCTCCACAACGGGAGGCAAGTTCTGGGTAGCTCTTCTCATGACAGGAGCAGAAGAACCTGTGGTTGCACTCTCACTGGAGCTTGCCTGTATTGTAATTGTTGTACATAATTACAGATGTCAAGTGATTTTTGTACAATTAATATTGAAATACTTGCTTTGTTTCTAAACACACCTGATTAACATTGTCTTGAGATCCACGCACATTGTTGTTGACACGAGATGGATGAGAATGAGGTCTGGCATCACCTGCAGCATGATCTTCGGCAGCATCAAAATAAACGGAGGGATCATCCAGTCCAGCTCCCGGGCTGACAGGACTCGCACCTCCATTAGCAAGTCCCCTCACAACTGAGATAAACAAACCAACAGATGTTTCAGTCTCACCTTCACGACCAGCAACAGTAAAATATTGTCATAGGCATGAAAACAGGGAAAAGGGATTATTTGTCATTATTTCTTGGGTAAAAAATAAGGGAGTAGGGTGGGGGGTGGGAATGATATGGGATTTAAAATAATAAGTTTCCATGATAATTTTCTTGAAAACGAATCCAAATAACAATATTTTTACATTGTTTTTCAAAATGTAACAAATAATGCAATGTAATTTGTAAACAGAATTTTTTTTGTACAAATTTCAAGACTCATCTGCTTTCTTACCCCGAATACTCTCTGGCAGAGGAGGTTGTTGCCTTATGATATGAGGATGAGGAGCGTGAGGGTGGGCAGAAACAGGTGCTGATGCTGGCCGCAAGCCGAGACTGGGACTTGCACTGCTTGCACGGGCAGGCATTGCGCCCACAGTGAGTCCACCACCATTGACAAGCTGATCACTAGCACTTGAGGGCCTATCACTAGCTCCCCTGTCAACAACTCGAATTTCAAGACGTCCAGCAACAGGCTCTAGTCTCTTTTCTACTTCATCCTCATCTTCATCATCCTCGTCATCTTCCTCATCCTCTTCTTCTTCTTCTTCTTCTTCTTCATCTTCTTCCTCCCCATCATTGTCTTGGTCTTCTTTATTCTGAGATGATTCTCTTCCTTTTACCTAAACAAAGCAAATTTATTGGTAGTTTGTAATATGAATCAATAACGAACCAATCAAACACAGGTTCTTTTTCTCACATTTTAAAGATAAACAAACACTGTACTCACGGGCATCTGAATTTGTCCAGAAACTGGCTTGCCAGGTTTTACAGCAGCTTGCTGTTGCTGGGGGATGTTGTTATTGCCACTGCTACTGAGTGGAATAGCTGCAGTTAGTTTGTCTGATTCGGCTACTGGCCTTGTCGATTTGACTTGTTCAACTGAGTTCAAAGTTAAGATCTAATCAAACAAAAAAGAAAAGAAGATTCTTGTAAATAGATTTTTAAGGCTAACAACAAGAATTCATTTGCATTGCTGAGAACATTTGCACATAACTGATTTTCAATTTGCACAAAAAATGTAATCCCATACCACTTGTTAACTCTTATTTAAATAATAAATACATCTCATTTTAATGATGCGTGGAAACCAGCACCAATAAAAAGAGTATTCCTAATTAAGATGACCACAGCCAGAGTACAAAGGAGCAGATGCAAATAACATCTCGCAGGTTCAATCCCCAACCAAAGCCATTTTCAAACTATCCTCCACTTCTCCCATAAAAGCAGATTTGCTGAAATTATTTACTGAAGTTAAATTAACATGACATAGATCAGATTTGGTAAAGGACCACTTAAGAATTTCTTTCCCTAAACTTCTTTGACAAGTTTGGGTAAAAACACACACTTAAAAATGGTAAAACCAGAAACAAATCATTGGCCAAAAACCACAAAACACACAGTGTATTGATGGAGAAATGAATGATGGTGCATAGACTTATTTTAGATAAGTGGAACTTCAAATGCAATGACAAGAAAAAGTAATCCCATGAAAGTTCTTTTAAAAAAAAAAAACATCAGAAGCATTTTCAAAAACTAAGAGCTACGAATTCTGAACCTACAGGTAGACTTAGTCTGCGAATTGCTTCCTTCTCTTGTGCTTCCTTCTCATCTTGAGTATGACGCGTTGCCACATTGCGCATTATGTCTACTTCATAAACAAGTTCATCAAAGGCAGCTTGCTGAAGCAATGGTGGTTCCAAACCAGGCCTATAAGATAAGGAAGGAAAGGCAAAGAAGTGAGGAAGATGAAACTTTTTTAGGAGGGCTATTTAACCATATAAGACCAAATTTATACCTGATAACTTCAGTTAACTGCGGTAAACTCCAGGCTCGAGGCAAAGCACCCTGAAGTTCCTTGAAATTCTCAATCCCTGCAATATTGAGGCATCGAGAAGACACCGCACGAGCGGAACTGCGTCCTGGATTAAGGGCACTAGGCTTTGAGAAGTTTTCTATGTTGGTTGACGTTACAGTTGCAAGATGAGTTTCCTGCTGAGAAAACGACCAGTAAATAATAGATGGAGGTCGTATTCAAAGATGCGAGACACTTGATCAAATTTTGCACAACCAAGCAAGTTATCTTGAAAATGCCTCTCTATTTGAACAATTGTGAGAACATTTTAATTTTAATATGCCGATGCAATTTAGAGAAAGATGAAAGGAACTTTTCTCAAATGAAATTTAAAAAACAATCCAAAGTATTTTTCATACAGCCAAGAAAAAAAAAAGTGAGTTAACTTACAGTGCTGATAACCTCACAAGAAATGAAACAATGATTGAAACAAAAGTCATACATTAGTCATAGTTTCCAAAAAAAATTATGTGGATGCAAAACAGAAAAGCAAAAGCAAAAGGAGAGAGACGATAAATAAATAAAATAAAAATATTTATCAGACAACTATGTGAGGACAATAGCTACAATGACAAAAATTCAGACTTTTACAAAATCTAGCGAAGTCCAACAAGCAAACAGCTCTTGCTCTAAATTTTCATAAAACAGTATTTAATTTTCATTCAAAATGATAAAACAATAAAAAAACAAAAAATATTAAAATGAATTTCTGAAAACAACCGTAGAATGAAAAAACAGACGACAAAAGCCTTGCAAAATATTAGGAAGTTGAATCTATTTGTATACTTCTGAATATTCAATGAAACAGAACAGATAAATTTAAAACACAATCTTTTGTTGTCGAAACAAAATAATATCCCAATAATAAAACAAAATTTAAATTACGTTCAGGCAGCAACCGCTCAATTCCAACATCAGGCTCACAATAATGAACCTGTTTATATGCTAGATCAATTGCTTGAAGACAGCAAAATGATGGAAATGAGATATCCCACATGCAGTAGGTTTCACTTTCATAGACTTTTTTTCTTTAATTCTGAAGCCATGTGTTTCTCTTTGAAGTAAAAATGGAAAAATTTTGATGATAAAATTTGATGTATCTCAGTTGTGTAGAGTTAAACACAAACGCATCTTAATTATTAATACAAAAGTTGGAGAAAAAAAATGCATAAAAAATCTCAAACTACAACGTTGACCGGTTCAGTTAAGTTCCAACATTAAAAACTGATTGTGAACAATTAATTTGGGTAAGCCAGAAGGCAAAAATAAAACTACAATTTAGCAGGCTGGATTAGAAAACTCGAATAATACCACACTTTGCTATCTTCACATTCCACATTAACATCAGAGGAATAAAATGGAACTGCTGATTTTAATGATTATTTCCAAATTTAACTGAAATGATACAAAAATCAACAACTAATCAGCTTTTATCAACTCGTTATTTGAGTACTTGAAACTGTTTCAGGGCGAACAAAACAGCACAAAGCACAGTACACATCTAAGAAGCAAGACAAGAATGAAGTATGGGTGCAAAGCGTAAATGTGGGCCAGCACAGTGTGCAGGAGAAGGTGCAGAAAGTAGTAAAGTTAGAGTGGTCGGAGAATCCACTACCTGGGGGGATAACAGATGACTTTGTTTTGAGTCCTCACTGATGCGGCTTAGTTGTTGCTGAGTTGCTGTGGTTTTCCCGGCTCCAAGTGTGACATTAGCTAGAATGCCAGTGGTTTGAGAAGTACTGTTTGGCACTGGCGGAGGCTTAGCTGATTCACTTATTATTGAAGATGATACACCATCAACAGGGAAAGCAGGCTACATAGGAAGAAAAGAAGACAAAACCGTAAATTTAGGTCCTGGCTCAGCTCTATTTAGAAACACTAAAGGAAGAAAATAAAAGAAATGGAACCTGAGATGTTGTGTTGTGCCGATGCTCTGGACTTTGAAGATTCTCTCCTCTCCATTCATTATCTGTCTCTTCAGAATCATCAAATTGAGATTTCCACTGTGATGCCAGTGTCAGGCCTGGAAGAACATAGACAATTATTACACTGAAAACAGAGGAGCAGGGGAAAATCAAAAGAACTGGTACAAACCTCCACCACCTCTTGTGACTTGTTGAAGAGCTGATACATTATCATCATCTATTACTGCAAACTGAGTGAACGAGGCATCTCTGTTGTTGAATTTACAGCTGACAGGTCGACTTGCAGATACAGCTCGTCTCTGACGATGTTCTCTTGAAGCTGATCTTTCGCGTATTTGCTCACGTTGGTCTGTAACAGGTGATCCACCAGCTCCTCCACCAGCAGATGATTCTGAGGTGAAACAAGAAACGCATTGACATGTTTCACATGATGGAGAATTTAAAAAAAGGGGAAAGCACCATAAAAACAGAACAGTATGTCATACAGATAAACACAAACAATAATAAAATAAAAATCATTACAAAAAAAAAGTGTTACTGTTGAAAAATAATTTAAAAACCTGTGGAATTAATCCAAATTTACAAAATACAATATTCTGTGCTGGCAGAAGTTGCAGTTCTTAAACAACCATTGAATCCAAACAATTTTCAGAACAAGTTAACATGACATTTCTAGATGACTTTTTGGTACATGAATTAAGCAGTGAAACTAAACTATGACTTACCAGGCTTAGTGTCATACGAGTAATCTGCTTCAGTCGTAGATTCTCGCACCCGGGGGCTTGGCAACTCCATGTCAGCAGGTGTACTTGCGCCTGGAGTAACAGCACCATGTGTATGTGCTGGACCACTAGCCGTTTCTCCATCGAGAGCCATACTCCCATTACTAGCAGGCTTTTGGCTACCAAGATCTTGAACACAGGTTGCTGGAGCTGTGACAACTCTTAGGCGTCCAAAAGTGGCACCAGCTAAAATGTCAAAAAAGAAATAACAGAAAATAATCAAAAGCGGAGCCTGGTTATGTATTTTTTAATTTACAATAAAGGTCCCAGTGATAGAAATTTGATCGGCTCTTCTAGAATATAAATATCCAACAAAAGATATTGGAGCACTTACCTGATTTACGAGCTTGATTCTGATTTGCACCAGTACTTTTACGAGCTCGGTCTGACTGTGAGCGTGCTGGTGCCATGACTGCATCACCCTCACCATCAACACCTTTATCAGTATGATTTGGAGTGGTGCCAGGTAATCCAGTATAAAGAGCCTTAAGACTATCTAAATCAGAATCCCTGTGTGGCTGTGACTCAACTCCAACCATAGATACAGCTCTTCTTTGAGGATATTGTTTTTTGGGAGAACCTGGAGAAAAATTAAGATAAGATAAATACCAAGACTTGTCAAGAGCCTACATCATTACAAAAAAGAGCAAATTAAGTCTCTACCTTGCTGCTGAGCCTGGGCACTGTTCAGATCTGGTGGCTGAGTGGCATTACAGTTTTTATCTATAACCAAGTTATCACGATTTGTTTCTGCACTAAGAGGTGGGGTAGTTGTCTCATGTTGTGAGGGGTGAAGTCGAAGCCAACGTCTAAAGTTGGCAGCTGAATCCAGTTGAGCCTGCAGAAGAAGAGTGTTAATGCAAAATCCATTTTCATTTGTGAGATCTTAAGTTCTATTTTCTTACCTCTAATTCTTTCTTGTTATCAGGTTCAATATTTTCTTGATTATTATTGGTACCATGATGACCTACATGTGCACCTGGTGCAGTTCGACTAATGATTGCTGGTGAAGTTGAAGTATTTGTAGGCGGGAGGGCATTGTCCACAGCATTTCCAGTCTTTTCCCAGTCGTAAGGATCATTTTCCTTTACACCTCGCCGCTTCATGCATCGCTCAAATAAACCCATCAACATAGCATAGTCAGGCTTATCAGCATACTCTAAGCTCTAGAAAAACATTAAAAAAGAGCCAGAATTAGAGATATTTCAAAATTAGCAAGCAATTTCAAGAATGTAATAACAAACATTAAATACAGCAATAACAAATAAATGATCTTATAAAGCAATAACTTAAAACTAGTTCATTAAAATGTTTCAAACCAAATTACCTGCACATGTTCTAAAAATTGCCTTAAATCAGAAGGTAGATGTTTGAGCAATAAACGATGGTCATATCTCTCTTTCATTAACCCTACTTGTTCTTTGTCTTTAATTTTTCTCCATGGCAACTGACCATTTACAAATTCAACCAGCATGTAGAATAATGACCATAAATCATCATGACGGCCCATTTCCTACAACAGCACAGTATAAGAAGAATAAGTGAATGTAATAAAATAACTTTTAAGATAATATTTAATGCCAAAGAAGTGAGAGGATATACCTTATTTTTATGAGCATTGATTGATGCATATCTGACGGTGCCACGAAAACCAGCTGCTGCTCTTGGAGCACGGACCTCTCCTGTAGCTGTTGTGTACTGGCGGGCCAGTCCGAAGTCAAGCATATACACTCTTCTACTATTGTGAGGGAAGCGACCGATTGAAAAATTAGACTGAAAAAGGGAGTAATCGGCTATGTTATGATACCCTTTGAGTCATTTGAATGAAATGAAGAGCATAAATATACAATATTTTGATAAATGAACCATGGAAACTTACTGGTTTGATATCGCGATGCAGGAAGCCAACTTGATGAATACTTTCGATAGCTTTTAATATCTGAAGACCAAGACGTAATGTGGTAGAGAGAGAAAATGCTGCTCGTTCTTGTGCCCTTCGTAGTTCTGCAAGATTTTTGCCTTGCAGCTGCATTACAACATAATTAAATCTTTCATTACGACCACAACCTATGAATCGACATATGTGTTCCTTTCCTAGACATAGAAGACGAGCATTAGTAATAGAAAAACAGGAAATAGTAACTCAATTAATTGTTATTAACTTTTAAGGCACAACCTTGAAGTTTTTTGAGGACAGCAACTTCCATCTTGAGAACCTGTTTTGGTTGACGAGAAGATTCTACTTTCAAAGCAACCTGTTCTCGGGTGGCCAGATCTAAGCCCTCGTAGATCTCTCCAAAACCACCCCCACCAATTTTCCTCACCTGAAACATACCAGAAAGTAAGCATTTACACAAGGATATAAAAATACTGTCATCTTAGGTACAGTTTATAACACGTACCACTCTCCATCTTTCTTTTACAACGTGACCAGGCTGCAAGAGATCTTCATTCGTCATGGTAATATTATTATTTGGATCTGTTGATTCATCCCCTATAACATATTTTACATCCTCTTGCTTCCTGCAAAACGTAAAGAAAACGGGATTAAAATTTTAGACAGAGAGCATTGTGTTGGTTTCACATGTAACAAAAATAAATTCAATAAATAGCTTCAAATCACTTAAAAATCCACTACTACAAGAACACTGATCTTTCTGGTTGCAACAGATGATCCAGACCAACAAATTCCCAGACAAAAATGGACAAAATTTAGGAGAAGTAGTAGGTGAAGTAGTCAAAACAGATATGTTGGGTGGAACCCAGCGGAGTGAAGAAGTGCAAAAAATCAAGAGGTTGAGTAAAAAGGACATGAGACTTCATTGCAGTATTGCAATATGCGTTTCCAGATGTCACAATCTAAGTAACTTCATATGGTATACTTGGAAGCAAAACGAATTCTAACATATGGCACAAAGCAAGGCACATGCCACAATGAAACGTAAAAGAACAGATTTCTAAATGATGATGCTGGGTGTAACAGAACCCCCCATGTAATGCAATGTTCTTCTAAGTCAAAAATATGGATATTTTCTCAGACGTCAAATATACCATTAACAATTAAAGTAATAAAATTTTCACGACAAATTCTCAATTTTCAATAGCTTTTTAACATACTAGAACAACAATGGGGGAAAGAAAATAAAAAAAAACAAAGTGAATACCTTCATCCTTTCCTTCTCACCTTCAATAAATTATGGGAGTAGCTTATATACATAAAAAATATTCTATTGCGCCATAAAAGAACAAGAGAAGACAAGGACAGCACAATGTTTGATCGAAAGTATTAAGAAAAGGTTTCACGTACGCCCCTCCCAAACCATAGCTAAGGGCACTGACAAGCCTCCTTTTTTTTCTGTAACTAGACACTGCTGAATGTCGTCTGCTTCGTGATTCTCAATCGACAATCTTGCAGACGGAAGGAAAGATTGCCGACCCTTCACTGGTATATGAATATTTTACTACGATCACGATCTTAAGTCCAGAAAGAGAATGAAGCGTTAATCCGTACACATCTCGAGTAATGGGAATCTACGAGGTTTTTTCTTACCCTTCTCATCGTTACGGGTCGATACGGCTGCCATTTTGGGAATGACTACTATGGTCACTGCCTGCTAGAATAAAAACAGGCCCGAAATTTGCCACTAGGTAGCGCTGCAGGGCAGGTGCGAAATGCGGCTAGTTTCAGATTCTTTCAAATTCAAACTGCCTTGGTTCAGTTGGCGAGAAAGAAGATAATGAACCTTACCGAGCAGTCTGTCGGGATGTAATTTAATTCGCAACCATCGAAGATATGCGTCTGTTCGTGCGCTTACGCGTAACGTAGATAAATCTCAGGCGTACGCTACCATTACATGGATATTTCCTGTACTTCCCTCGTTCTCTGCCTTTTCATTAAAGGCCACTAGCCAAGAAAAGATTTAGTTTGGATTACAAAAACCTGTGTTTCGACGAACTTTCAAAGATTATTATACAAACATTTTGACTAAGCATGATTTTCAAAATCAATAATTTCGGGTGTAGTCGTTTTGCGCCGCGAGTACCTAATCCACTAATCCGTGGACGGCCCTACCGCAAACTGTACCGTTTGCGCCGGGGGCCGGTCCGTATGCACTTTCCGCTGTTTGGCTTCCGCCGGCCCGCCTGCGCGCACCATCCGTGCACACTCTAAATGTCTAGTAACTTTTTTGTTCGGACTTAGTAACAATTTTAAACATAACTAGAATTAGTAACAATCTTGTTCCACTTAACCACACAATTTTCACAAAATTGTTTCTACATCGTTACAAAATTGTTACTAATTCTAGTAATGTTGAAAATTGTTACTCAGTCTGAACAAAAAAGTTACTAGACATTTAGGGTGCAGGAATCTGGAAGACAACACGCCCATCCACATTGAAAGTGAAGGAGTTGACTCTGAAGGCTTAAGCAGCGCTCCAGAGTGACACTTCTTGACTACTTATTTTATGTGGGGGAATTGAATCATTCAGTAAGAAGGAAATGAAGGAAATGGACGGCGATCTGTGATATACTCACTGAGATTTGTAGAAAGACTGTGTGATGATCTGTGATACAATGACTGTGATTCAC
>CABIKL010000135.1:0-30303 GCA_902196195.1 Aptinothrips rufus | reverse complement strand
CCCCCCCCCCCCCCCCCCCCTTTTCCTCCACACTTTTCCCTCTTTCAATCTTTGTTTCGATTCCCGCCCGACCCGGTCACGCGTCCAGTGTTTGTCATTTGAAAGGAGGAAGTGACGACAGAACAGACGAGTGAAACTAATACCTGCTCTCTCGCCGGGGACATGGGCGTGAATGTGAGTAGGCCCAGAGACACGCGCGTGCTCAATTCATCGCTTCGATGAGGGGTATTCGGACGAGTGACTTGTAAAGCAAGAGTTTATCAAACACTTTGAGGAAATTGACTGAGAACACCATAATTCGAAAGACTGAAAACTTGGAGGAACTAGTGGCTGGCAACTTCATGTTTATAAGGTTTTTTAACATTCCTGTTCTCTTTTTTTTTTCTTTAGCGACGTTTCCTTGAATTTATTTTTAATCTGATGAGTCCTTTTGTTTTTGTTTTTCTAATGTTTTTGTTTTGCTCGTGCCCGCAGGTATATGAAGTACCTGTACCCCTACGAGTGCGAGAAGCGGCGGCTGTCCACCCCTGCCGAGCTGCAGGCGGCGATCGACGGCAACCGGCGGGAAGGGAGGCGGTCGTCGTACGGCACCTACGCCGAGATGGTGCAGCGCAACCCCTCCGGGGGCGGCGTTGGCGGCGGCATGGGGGGCGGCGGGCTCGGGGGCGGGCTCCCCGGGGGCGTGCAGCTCTCGGCCCACCCCTCGCACCCCTCGCACCCCGCCCACCCCGCCCACCCGTCGCAGATGTCGCCGCTCAGCCTGGTGACGCAGGGCGGGCGGGCGCTGCTCAACGGCAACGGGCACTACAACCACAACCACCAGCACCAGCTCCTACCGCCACCAGGTACAGTGCCCAGCTGTCTCTCTCGCTCCTCATGCCGGCCCCGGCCGCATGGCTCGCTCTCACTCTACCCGACTCGTCGAGCTCTCTCTGCGTCTCATCGATCTCAGCATCGAATTCAGTAAAATCTGACCTTTGACACGGAAAAATATAGAAACTGTGGTGCTCACAATAATTTAATGAAATCTGAAGTCGCAAAAAGCATGCAATTTCCTGTCCGCTTCGCTCGCAATGGAACCTTTACATTAACTGTACCGTTTTGAGGAGACATTACATCGTCACAAGAGAAACACCGCCGACGTTTGACTTGCTTCGCTCGCGTGTATGTTTCTAATCTCCACATGGAGTTTTGTAAATATTTGCTCTAAAAATCACGAAATATCAGGGAATTTATTTTTTTCGATGTCCCTATACATTTTGACAAGGCAGATACCCGGCTGTTGCCAAAACTTCCTGCGCGATCCTCTCCACAGGGCGATGGCGTTACTTCGAGTCGAACAGGTCTGTCCTCGATATCGACTGCTTGTCGCTTGGTTGTGGCCGGGTGCCGCGTCGTGTCGCGCGGCGCCGTGTGGGTGTGGGTGGGAGTGGGAGTGTCGCCCGTCACGGTAATCATCATATCAATGAATGGCCGGCGGCTAATTATTCAAGGCGTGACCCGAGGCGCAGTCTATTGGTCAAAGCGAGCCCTCGCCTCGCTGACATGACAGGTGGATAATGCGACAGGAGTAACGGGCCCGCCTCGCCACGCCGCGCCACGCCGCGCCACGCCGCGCCTCGCTGTGTGAAAGAGGCTCATGACGGTGTCCCCATGGCGGCACTGTTCATGGCGAGGCGAGGCTGTGGCGCCTCACAAAGGGAATTTGGGTCGCTTAGAGAGCCTCGTAGTGAAGAGAGGTGCCGTGCCGGCGTGCCCCCGTTACGTCAGCTGCCTGCGTTTTGTTTATCGATATGAACACCGGCCGCGTTGTGGGTGCTGGTGTAGAGATGGGAATCTATGAAATATTTCATAGAGAAACCCTGCCTGCCACGCGATCAGCATAGCAGTGGTGCGTCGATGTTGCGTGGTAGCCAGGGTCTTTCTATGAAATATTTCATAGATTCCCATCTCTATGCTGGTGCTGGTCTCCTGCTTTATCACAGGCCGGTGCGACGGGAAGGGCTGGGCTCCTGAAATAAAGCGCACAAAAATTGAAACGCACTTCTAGAGACTACGTAAGAGTCCACCTCACTCCGTTCCCTGCCCTGCGGGACTCCACCGGCCGCCTGTGTTTCGGCGGTAGGCCGCGCGCTCCGCTCCGGTGTGGAGCGGGTGGCCTATGCTGTCCGCTGCGAGGCGCTCGGCCCCGCGCGCTCGGCTCATCAGGCTTGTGCTCTCTGTTCCAGGCCCCTCACCCGCGGAGCTGGAGGCGCGGATGGCGGAGTACGTCAAGCTCATCAACAAGGAGCTGCGCAGCTCGGCAGGAACACCGCCCCTCTCCAGACAAGGTGAGCTGCTGCTGCTGCTGCTGGAGAATGGCTGGAGAAATACTCAGAGAATAGGTGGCAAATTATTGGTGCTTGTCGGAGACTACTCTGTAGAAAAAATAATAGAAAAATATTTGGACAAATAGCGATTAAAGCTGACTTTTAAAAATTATTTTGACGAGAAAATTTTAAAATGTCGAAAAAGGTTTTTAAAACACTTTTGTTATTTGTTTTCGAAAAATTTCCGATCGCGTTTTGTTTTTATTTTAGAGTTACGGGAGAAAGCGGTACTCGAAATCTGTCGCAAGGAAACAAATACATTTAAATCAAAATGCTAGAAAGCTTCAGCAAAAAAATTCCAAGTTCTATTTTGTTTTTAAACATTCGCAAAATGCTGGGTTTAATGATAATTTTCTCTAATGTCGAAAAGTTTGTGGACTTGTAAGATCTTTTAAAACTTTGGGTGCACTTGTGACTGACTGACTTGATATCGCTGTGCAGGGTCACCCCCCACCTCGCCCCGGGAAGCAGCCATGTCGGCGCTGGAAATGTCGCGACTCACGCTGTGGAACTTGTACAACAACAACACCCTGGGCGCCGCGGCGGGGCTTGGTGCCGGCCTGGGCGCCGCAGCCGGGCTCGGTGCGGGGCTGGGCGGGGGACTGGGCGCCGGCGCACTGGGCCCGCTGGGCAGCCTGGGCGCGGGGCTGGTGGAGCAGGCTGACTCTGAACCCGGCCTTGGCCAGGGCCTCGGCCAGGGGCTCCACCCCCAGCTGCCCGTCGAACCGCAGCGGGAGGCGCTCAACCTGGGAGTGCAGCGGCAGCAGCAGGCCAGAGACCTGCTGCGCGCGCAGCGAGAGAGGGAGAACCGAGAGCGGGAGAGCAGGGAGCGAGAGAGAGAGCGGGAGAGCAGGGAGCGCGAGAGAGAGCGGGAGAGGGAGAGGGAGCGCGAGGCCGCCATCAAGAGGGAGCCCGAGGAGCCCTTCCAGCCCAGCGCCAAGAGGCCGCACCTCCAGGACCGCGACAGAGACCGAGAGCGGGACAGGGAGGAGGACTCGCCCAGCCCCGTCAAGACTGCAGGGACTCACATCAAAATAAACAGCAGAGGTACGTAGACTAGACTCGTTTCGAGAACTTCACATTTTAGGGATGAGATCTGTTGAGCGTGATGGTGCAAAGTCAAAGACAGCATTTCCTGAGTCGATGACCCGATAGAAAACTTCAGCCATTGATTGCCGCCTGGTAGAGATGAGCTCCTATAAAAGTGTCTCTCTTTGCAGGTGACGGCCGGCCCGGCTCGGACAACTCCTTGGTCGTCAGTATGGACATCAACGGCATCATGTACCAGGGCGTGCTGTTCGCTCAGCAAGCTGCGGCGCGCACGTCACGCGTGTCCTAGACAGGGATAGTCTCCACCCCAATACCCACCCCCACCTCATGCCACCCCTCGCCACGTCGCCCACCCCTCGCCACACCGCGCCACGCACACCCCGCCCTGCCTGCCTGCCTGCGTGTAGTCCGATTTCAGATTTCTCTGTATTCTCTCCTTTTTATCATTTTGCCCTTTGCTATCCCATCGCTTCAAAGGCGACATCATGATACGGCAATGGACTGTACATATTTTTATTTTAGTTAGACTTGAGTTTCTGCCTGGACTTTGGACTCGGACTACACTATTGCTGACTTTTAAATTACATTCAAGTTCATTTATGTTTGCAAAAAATGAGTGAGTGTCTGTGTATGAAAAAGATATGTATTGAGTGTATATAATTTTGATAGTGTAGAACTCACCAGCAATGACTTTGTGACTATCATTGGCTATGTTTCCTGATTTTTTCAAAGAGTAGTTTAAGTTATTTAGAGAGTGAAACTGTAATTTTCTAAACTTATGTTTCGCTGAGGGTGGGTTGCTGTTTGCCATAGTTTGAGGCATGTTTTGCATTGAGAAAAGGAAAAAAAAAAAGGTAAATCCCATGAAATACATACCCACAAAATCGAAATTGGGTAGTGAATATTAACATCATGACTGGGAAGCAATGTTTGTCATCTGACTTGACATGTTTCTAACTCTCTCTCTCTCCCTCTTCCTTTTTCCCTTTTATGACTATGTCGTGTTCAAGTAGTAAATTATCTAGGCAAATATTCTTGTCTTAGACAAGTTGTCCTATTTTTTTCTTGCAGACATCAGTATAAATTTGAAAAATTGTTGTAAAGTGGTGTAAATAATTTCTTCTACGCCATTTAATTTTTCACAATTTGCCTATGAATGTCTACTAAAGCATTCATATTGATGGTACGTGTGTCGTGCGTTGGTTCTCAAAATTGGTTTTATTTTATGTTTTTGAAAGGGTGTTTTGTTGTCGAGGATGATCTCAACTTATGGCTCCGTTCGCATGTTGCGATGACATTCCTTAGCTTAGTCATGCGGGCCGCAGACAAAGATGAAAATTTTAGTGATTCTATGGCCTTCTTTGCTGTATGCAAGAAGCAATATCTTGATATGTCTTAATTGCTAAGTCCAAAGGCTCTGCCTTCTTTGTTTGAGTCATGTGATCATTTTCTTGTCTTTTAGCATGAATAAGGGGACTTATAGGTCCAATATTTATTTAGCGCCTCATGCTGATTCATTGACAAAAGGAATCTATTAATAACATGAACAAATTTTCATCTAGAAGTGCAGCCCCTAACAAACCAAATCCTTATTGCTGTATGTAGATAATTATTACAATAATAATTATTATTATATTATAGATTTTATGTTAAATTCAGTTATAGACATATATGTTAATAATTTTTATTATTATTGTGTTCATTCTTTTGAGATCGCAATGTAAGATTCTTTCAGCTGAATGCATGTCGTGATGATTTGATGTACAGAAATTGTTGATCACAGGCTCCCTATTGTGTGTTTCTTTCATTAAATTGTTTTTATGAATTACATTGGTGTAGAGTCATTTTTGTGTTTTTAGTGCAACTTGTGTATATTTTTATATTATTCTATGTATACTTATATAAATAGTGAACACGTCTGATGGACAGCCAATAATGTAAAATAAACCATTTTATGCAAAAAGTTACATTACATCTGTTTGTACCCTTTTTATCAGTTACCTTTAATCAAACGAATATTCCTACACCGCATTCTTAGCTCCCAAAAAAGACGAACTGTTATGTCTCGGTGTGCAGGCCTGCGCCTGAAGGTAGGCAACTCATTCGACACCCCCGCCTGGACACACAGCAACAGACTTTCCGAATAACAGCTTCGGACTATAGCTCTCTTGCACTTCGTATATCTCCCAGTTTACGACAACCCGCGCTTTGCGACTGCGTAACTGCACATACCGTTAGCACTCCAAAAAAAATGTACCAGTATGAGGAGAGTGACAATAAAATACAAAGACGTTCCCGTTCCCTACCGCTGAACTGGGACTGCACCGGAGCAGTGAGGTAACGCCGACTGCAGGGACACAACCGCAGGACCAAGACTCTGCAGTGCGGTGCAAATACTGTACTCCCGACTCGAGCGACTAGCAAATGGATGGCTTCGGTTCCGAACCTGCTCTCTTGTGATCCTTCCAAAGAGAATGTAATACGCTACGCTGGATCCTTCTACCACCCGCATCTATCAGCAGGGGTGGTCTGGCTATTGTCTACTTAAATCTACCAAGGGGGACAGGGGGGGGGGGGGGTCCTAAAGTGGCCTATTTTTGTCTACGTAGTTTATGAACGTGTCATCAAGACCACCACGTGGACCACCGCAAACCTCGTTGAAGGGAAAGGAAGGGCGTCACTTAGCGGTCTGAGCCGGGCACGTAGGCCGCCTCCCGTTGCCCCAGCCCCCAGCCCTGCCTTTGGTAAGAGCTTTAGGGCATGAATCAGCCTGCCTTTATTTTGCAGCCCTCTGACAATTGTTTCTGGCGACGCTGGCTGGGAAGTGAGAAGACCGCGCACTCGATTTGCGGTGGGGAGGGTGCGGTGCAGCTTGGCGTGGCGTGGCGTGGCGGGCGTGTGGTCGGGTATCGTGTGGTGGCTCCCATAAAGTGTCAGCATCTTTTAACAAGTTCTGGGTGATGGTCCGCCATACTCAGACCTGTCCGTTATTTTTCAGTCAGTAAATGGATAATTTAGCAAGCCTCCAGGCACAGGCCAGGTACGGAGTGTCGTTACTCTGGGCACATGCAGTCAGTCCGTCAACCTAAGGGCTGCCGTGTAACTTTTTAACTGAAAGAGAAATCGCGAAAAAGGAGGGTGATTATGTACTTTGGTGTCAATTCATAATAATTCTTACCCCCTTGTCCTCTAGAATCCATTTGCGTTGATGATATAACATCGATGTATCGATATTTTTATATTTCAATATTTTCGATCGAAATTATCTATGGGGTGCTGCCACTACGCAGTATCCATAAAACGGACTGGAGTCTCAGTCTCATATTCTCCATCGTTGTCCATCTTTGGTCCAAATATTCGGTTCTCTTGAAGACGCGAACTCTCTCCTGTTTTAGTCTGTCCATTTTCCGTCTCCCTCTCCAGCAGCGCCGCATTTCGGCCGCGCTCTCACTCTCTCTTTGCAAAGCATGCTGGCTGCTGCGTGGGAGTGGGGTGAGGGTGCACATTCTCCACTGACACTAATCGCCTGTCGCCTTGAAGCGGAGCGAGCCAGCTCCCGCCCGAGCAGAGTTCAATTTATTGCGCGCTTGATTGATGTTGTTGTTGATATTTGTCCCGCTTGTATCAAAATAAGCCATAGAGCGTTTGAAATAAAGGCGGATTTTATCACATGCACAAGCTCCCGAAACTTATTATTTTCAGTGGGGCCAGGAATATCCCTATGGTCACTCCGTTACGTCTCTACATCAAGTGATTAGGCGCGGTCATTTTATAAACTTTACAATGCTTAGTAAGCGAAATGCAGAAACTCGCTTTACTGCGCAGCACTTCTCCCGCCCTCTCCGGTAAAGTGTTACTAATTCTCTAACTTAGTCTGCCCTCACTCTCTCCAATCTCAACAAACTCTACTCCAGGTGACTTCCCAGTCAGCTGCTGTGGAGCTTGTGTTTGGTCCTCGGTTTGGCCGCATATTTCGGCAGTTCAATATGGGCTGGGCGAGACTGAGAAGGGCAGCCACATTTCGTCAAGTCGTGCGCCTCCTCTCTTACCCCCTCTCGCCCAGCTCCTGACACTCCATAGGTTTTGGCGCTATTTCAAGCAATTACAAGACGTGGAAGATTAACGATGTACCTGCCATTCCCTCCTCTGCCCCCCCCCCCCTCCTATCACCACTCAGCCTCCTCTCCAAAAGCAGTGGCATAGCAGGAGCAGGATTTCTCACCCTCACTTATGTTCTGCCCATTAGATCAGTGTGACAAAGGTAGGCATCTAGAGTCGCACCGCGGACTACTGCTTGTGATCGCCCGGAGGAGCAGAAGTGATCCCTCGACATCATGTCGGATGCGGGGATGGGTGCAGGAGTACAGACTAGAGAACGCATGTTCTTCGCCAGGAGGCTCCCAGGTAAAGTAACGTTTTATCACCATTATGGAGTAAAGTGATTTCGTCGCGCTTCTTATTCATGTTATAAAATTAAGTCTGTTCGCAGCTGGCCCTGCGCCATCTTACTTCGTGATATTGTTTGAATCAAAGAAATGTGTGAAGCGCCATGTTGGTCCGAGGGCTAAAATGTGAATGTAAGGATAGTCATGGGAGCCTCAACCAGCGCGCGAAGGCCGTGGTACTTCCCTCTCAGTCCTAGCGAGCTCCCCTTTTTCTCTCACTTGTTTTCAGTCTCTGACCTGTAGACAAAAAGTGTTTATTGACAGCGGTGGGATTCGAACCCACGCCCTTTCGGACTGGTGCCTAAAACCAGCGCCTTAGACCACTCGGCCACGCTGCCGTTGATGGAGGGGGAGGCGGGAAAACCGAACTGGTCCGCGGTGCTTGCTGAGTCGGCAGTCTGGTGCGCATGAGCAGGACAATTCTATGACAAACTAACGAGCACCACATAATATCTTCTGTAAATTAAAGGAAACTTGATTCTATTTAGCTTCCATTGTTTCTAATTGTGGTTTGTTTCGATTTATCCTTCGTCGGGCTTCATGGTAAAATTGTCGAAAGACTTCTCTCTTCTCCCTCGCGTTGCACAGGACTTCGAGACCGCCTGAAACTCGAAGCATACCGGCGCTAACATTTAAATACGATAATTTCGGCCTGCTTCCAAACGATAGAACCGGAACCCAATGGAATGTTGGGGAATGCCAGCTTAAATGCATTATATGGTTTAATGGATAGAAATGTCGTGTGTAACTGACGGGAAGTAAGCCGGCTCGGTTCTTACATTCTGGCGCCTGTTGAAATTGTTAGTGATGGGTCTGGATGGTACCAATCTCATCCATTTTATTTCGTTTGATCTTTATCTCTCGATTCGGTTGCTTCGAGTTGGCACCAGGTTGGCACATTACCTCTACATTTCTTCTTTTCGATTAACTGACAGGCGAAAATTCGGCCTACGATAGAGCCTGCATGATTTTTACTGAGTAAAAAGCTAATTTTATAATTTTCACCTTTGACCCTTCTCTTTCTTGTGTGAACGTGTTATTACGTGTTGTGTTGGTGACCGTGTTTGCGAGCCCTTAAGCAGGCCTTAAGTCTTCTGCCTGAAGCCGAAAGCCCTGATGTTTCACAGATTTTGTAGCAAATTGCGTATCTCATTTTCACATTCTTTGTAAATTTGTGTTAAATTGAAATCGTGTTTGATTTCACTGGCATGTCAGAGGTGTACGTGTAATTGAGCGTATCCATTTCCAACGTGCGACAGCTGCAGACGACTTTCTGGCCGTTATTTTCTCATTTATTGTAAACCCTAACCCTGCATGTAAATGTAAGTAAGAAACTAAGGTGAACTATGAATGTAACATTCAATTGGGATTTTTCTATATTTTCCTTCTTTGTGTATAGCTTTTTGACAACTATTTTAAACCTAACATACCTACATTACAAATTTTCATTTTAAAACTTCAACTAGAAAGAGCTAAGTGCCTGAATGCTGTGTCTAACAAAGAACATTGTGATTATATTTCTATTGACATTTTCATCAATTTGCCGATATCACGAACTATCGAATACCCAGAGATGTTGATTAGAGCAGTTAGAGTACAGATTCAAGAAATTATATTCACTTTTTCTTTTTTTTTCTTTTTTCATTTTTACAACTTGCAGGTCATGAGTGCATTGCATAAGTAATTGCGTGTTCAGAATTCCTCATTTTATTCTGTTAGAAACTTATGCTTAATTTTTGAGGAATCTAACCTTTAGGCTCTTGTTCCTTCTGATATATCAATCAAAAAACCTAGTGATGACTGTATTTTTCAGGCCATTCGACTCCTGCTGGGGCACAGTAGGTGAGCCATCTGCAAGAGAGGGCAAACCACTTAGTTTGGATGGGGGACAAGCATCATGATCTGGATTACCCGAGAGGTGAACGTTCATCAAGGCGCCAACAGGCGCTGCAACAACAGAACTTGCAGCGTTTACAGCAGCAGGCGCAACAGCAGCAGCAACGTCAACAGTCAATTTCCCAGCCAGCAAAGAAAGCACGCAAAGATGAGGAGCTAAACACTAAAGATGAGCTACGGGTTAGTATTCAGTATTGTTCAAAAGAGGCCATCCATGTGCACAGACCCTTGCATGGTAAATCGACTGACCATGGAAACAATAGCAGCTTAAAAATGGTTTCTGTCAAGGTGTGTGAGCATATTGATCTAGAGGGCTTTTCACACCTTTGACATGAAACTAATTTTCAGTCGTATTTTATCATAATGTAGTCCATCCAATCTGGTGTTGCTTTTCATCACAGATTTTGAGTTATTTTCAAAAAAACACTAAACACGCTAAAGTGTGGATTATCATCCCTCAAAGTCTGTTAGCTCTTCTTGGGTGAAAATGTATCCAGACACTGAACTTTATGAAGTTTCCGGTGTTATTCTGTGGATGTACCAGTAAAACCTTTCTGCGTATGATGACACATTGCTAAAGATATCAAGAGGCATGCTTTTGGATAATAAGGCAGGATATAATGGCTCATGACGTTTTCACTCTCCTCAGAACGTTGTTTTAAAGTATTCATAGTTCATAGGGATACCGATTATCCTTTTCATCATAAGGGGACATTTCTCATCATAGGTGTGTTTCAACATATGTTCCATATGGTCTAATTTACTATCAAAAATTGTTTTAACTATGAAAACTTCTCTGGGATGGCTTTGAAGTTGCTGTCAATCAAAGCAAAATATTTGATATGTGAAAAGAAAATAGTCTCCCCCCCCCCCCCCCCCCCCCCCCCCCCCCCCCTTCCTTTTCCTTTTCTTCTTTTCCTCAGAATGTTCACAGCTCAATGCTCTGCTTTGTATTGCATGATAAAAATCTGTAGTAATTTCCAGCTAAACAGATTATACAGTTAGAGATCAAGATGAGCTTCGTGCTATTGGAGCTCACTGAGAGTTACCTGTGAGCGAAAAATAGCTTTTCTTGTGCACACACTGAAAAATTCACACCCACACACCCTTCCCAGTGAGAAACTGTTTGTCGATTCGACATCGATTCGTCGTCTCCGCGACAAAAATCGCGTCGATTCGACATCGAATCGAAATCGTTTCGATCACCATTTCTCACTGGGCTGATCCCTCATCTCCCACCCCTCTCTCTCATCTCTCACCTGGGGAGAACTGGGGATATCGGGGCCTCGGCCGGAGGGAGGGAGGTGCCCGGGGGATGGGGATCCCAAAGGGGCATGAGGGGAGGGGCTCGGCTAAGGCAGCCAAGCCAAGGCCTCAGCCAGGCCTCAGCCTCATCTGGCTGATCTGGACCATCCTCCTGTGTTCGTTCATCTCCCACTTCTCATCCCAGTCGCTCTTCACTATTCACACATTTTTCAACTCCCACGTGAGCGTTTTCGTGATTCGAAATGGAACTTCTGTTCCTGACGGTAACATATTTTGGAATAGGAACGGATTTTGCACACCTTTCATGGCGAAAAGACGACTCCTCATCTCATCTCCCACGACCTCATGTATCGCCCCCTCATCTCTCACCCCCGTTCTCGTCCGCTTATCTCCCGTACCGCCCCTTTTCAGCAGTGGCGTAGGGAGAGGGGGGTCCAGGGGGTCTGGACCCCCCCCCCCCTTAGCACCCAGACGCTATACCCCAAGGGCGGGACCGGCCGTGGTTCCGGGACCCCCATATTTCGCATTTTAGTGCTGAAATTGGCTAAAACCGTCGTTATACCAGATAAATCTGGTACGATGAAAAACCTATAGCTTTCAGCTCGCTTCGCTCGCATTGAGTAACTATGCATTGTGTATGTAAAATCGAAACCAACCCCTTTTGCGACCTCCCCCCGCCCACAGTTACGATGCCCCCCCCCCCCCCCCCCCGCCGCCTTTCCCCCACAACACATACCACACACTCTTCTCCTGCCGCTCGTTTTCCTCCTCGTCGATAGTAACCCGACAGACTGGGGCAAGAAGAGGGAAGCCCAATGAAATGAAGTCAGTAAAATAGGAAATGCAGCATAACCTGTTGATCTCTGGACCCCGGATATGCTGATTTCGAGTGGACGATCTTCCCTCGTCCTTCCCTGACATTTTCTCACTTTTTATTTCTTTTTTCCCTTCATTATTTGGAAATTACTTCCAAGCTTGCATCTTAGCATTGCTTTGCATGTGGTCGTGCATTTCCAGACTGGATCGTTTCTTGTTTCAAGGAACTTAAACGCTATTCATGGTTGGCATTATTATTATTACAATCTCTACTTGCTATTAAATTCAATTATTCGATGAGATCGGAGGGAAAAGCAAATCAAGGATGTAAATGACGTTTAGGATATTGTATGTGGTTGGTATGCCTGTTCACAAAATCCTGCGGTGCCTGTATGTGACAATTGACTGTAGTAGAAGAGAGGAGAAATTAAACCGGGATGCTGGTTGATTCAAAGAAGTACTAGGCAGAATCGGGACAGAATGAGTAGAAAGCGTGGCCATGAGGCGGCCGACGTGGCGGAGTTAAGGGTAACGCAGTTTAATTTTTCATTCGTTGTCTCTTCTTGTAACTTCCGTTAGTCCAGAACGCCCTGGTATTGTTTTTACCACCCTGCGTCGCCTTGGCTTCCCTGCTTTGAGGTTATGTCTGTGGTTCTTCGACGATTTTGTTTTACAAATTCCATGTTTTCTTCAGTTTCATTGCCATGTTGAAAGGTTATTTTGCATTTGGAAGTATTCTTCCTCGAATTTCCTTGCTTAAAATTATATACCCAAGAGACTTCCCTCGCTCTAACTGCGTGTAATTTGAATTATTGTTGATATCTGCAGCCCAATTTAGACCCATAAACGATTTATTCTTAGCCTTTTCACGATTTCTTCAATTTATGTATTTTGATATTCAACATACTATCGACTATATAGATGGAATCCTCATATGAACGTCCTATGATCGATTATCTCAATGCCCCAGTTACGTTTCTTACTATTATCATTTTCTGAACTCGATTTAACTTATTCCTCAGTCCCTACTTTATACTGTTGGTTAAATTTTGTACACCTTTTATTTAATATTGTTGTGTTTTTTTTTTTTTGCTGTTACAGAATATGCTCATGAGCTTCAGGGTATCGGAACTTCAGATGCTCTTGGGTTTCGCTGGCCGAAATAAGTCTGGTCGCAAGACAGAATTGCAGGCAAGAGCTGTGGAACTATTGCGTCTACGTTCTGAACCTGTATATATGAAGATAAGGGAGCTTTACAAAACAATTCAGTAAGTAAACATATTTTTCTTCGTGGTGGGATCTCTTGTTTTTAGTTAAATGATGATGATAGAGTTGTACTTACACAGTGTTTTTATTGTTCAAAGTACTTATGATTCTTAAAAACACAGTGATCGTTATCTCCTAATGTATTCAGTTAGGTCTGTTTGTGGGTCATAGGTTTACCATAGTAATTTCTTTTTAAACCCTTCAAATTTTAGGAACCCGCTTTCTGAGTGATAGTAAACTTGGCCTACAGTTGTTATTTAATGATAACCTTTTAATAGATGTTGTAATTGCATGGCGCTGTCTGTGACCATCGTTACCTCATGAGAGACCTTAAGTGTTAATAATAGGATCCCTTTATTAAGATTTGTCTACCTTGGCCCATACATTTGTAGGTATGCACCTAGTTGCACCATTAAGTTCACTAGTTCAGATAATTACATATTGGTTCAGAGGATGGTAACAGCAAAAGTGATAACCAGCCCACTCACGAAAGCAGGTTGATTAAATCTTTTTTAGTCTAGGTAGCTAAGTCTATTTATTGATGGCAACAGGTGCTTCTCATAGCCTTTCTGTCAGATAAACATAATGTTTTGTGTATCTGTTTCTTTCTATTTCATTATTTTAACATTTTTTTTGTTTTGTGCTGACTGCCCCTTAGAGAGTCTATGGGAGAAGCTGAAGGCACAGCTGTCAATATGTACCGGCAACAGGGGCTCCCCGATCAAAGCCGCATGTCGGGTCACAGTGGCATGCAGCACCCCAGCTCTGCCCATGGACATCCCGGCCATCCAGGGCACCCGGCCCACTCATCTCACCCCACTCACGTGCAACATTCCGCAGCCCACTTGAGTGCTATGTACCCTGGTGCAGTCTATGGTGCATCAGCAATGCAGCAGCAGCAGCAGCAGCAGGCACAGGTCAGTTTAATTCAATTTGGGTGACTCTTGGCTTCAAGGGTTTCCTGGTTAGTAGCTCTAGCTGGTGGTGTATTGCGTCATTTTTTCTGCTGTTTACATTATTTTTATTTTTTTGCAGCATAACCGAATGTACTCCACAATGTATAGTCAGTCAACTCGTTCTCTTCAGCCTCAGCCACCTGTGAACGCTGTTCACAAGATGCCTGTACCAAAGATGTCAGTTCCTGTTGCTCCTAATATGGCCTCTAACATTCCTGGGTCATATCCAGTCCATCCAGATGTTCGATTAAAAAAGCTACCATTTTATGAGATGATGGGAGAGTTGCTAAAGCCATCTACCCTCAGTAAGTTTACTTTGACAATTCCTTGATGCTTTCATATTTATCCTTTTCTTTCTTTTCTTTTTCATCTCTCTTTTTTGATTGTGTTGAATTTGCATCTGCATTGTATTATTGTTTCTTTTTCAGTGCCACAAGGTTCTGCTCGTATGCAGGAAATTAATTTTGTTTTCCATCTTACTCCTTTCCAAGCAACTGAAATTGCAATGTCAAGGGACATTGGACATAGTTCCAAAAATGAGTATCTGGTGCAGGTAAGAAGAGCTCCTCTAAGTTTAGGTCAGGTATTTTTTTTTACTTTACCTCATTATTTTATTTTTTAAACCCATATTGACATTTTCAGGCTCAAATGAGGTTCTGTTTGTTAGAAACATCTTGTGATCAAGATGATTGTTTCCCTTCAAATATTCTTGTAAAAGTCAATGGGAAACAGTGCAGTCTTCCTGTGAGTATTTAAATAATTTTCTTTTTCTGTTGCTTTTGGTTCTTAACTTTGCTTTTTTTTTTTACTTGCTGTTTTTCCTTTCCAGAATGCTATTCCTACAAACCGACCAGGTGTGGAGCCTAAAAGGCCTCCTCGACCTGTGAATATCTCTCCTCTAGTTAAACTAAGTCCTACAGTTGCTAACCATATTACTGTGCAGTGGGCCTCTGACTATAGCAGGCAGTATGTTATTGCTGTGCATCTTGTGAAAAAGCTGTCCTCCTCTGAGCTCTTACAGAAAATGAAGTCCAAAGGTGTTAGGCATCCTGACTTTACTCGAGGACTGAGTAAGTGTTGTGTCTAATGGTTTGCCTTTGTAATCTAATATTACATATTTCTAAATGAATGAAATTTTTTTTGCTGCAGTTAAGGAAAAGCTCAATGATGCAGATGCTGAAATAGCCACGACATCTCTTCGAGTGTCCTTAATGTGTCCTTTAGGAAAAATGAGAATGATCACACCATGTCGAGCATTGACATGCACACATCTTCAGTGCTTCGATGCATCATTATATCTTCAAATGAATGAAAGGAAACCTACTTGGATATGCCCTGTTTGTGATAAAGAATGCCTTTACGATAATTTAGTTATTGATGGGTAAATATTTTTAGCAAAGTTTTCCATTGGCACTATCAATTTTATCAATAGTTCCTAACATCTGTGCTTTTCTGTTCAGATATTTCCAAGATGTGATTCAGAGTGGTAAACTACCAAGTGATAGCCATGAAATACAATTGCACCCTGATGGTTCTTGGACTACGCTTGTGACTGTAAAAAAGGAAAAGAAAGCTGAACCTGTAAGTCTTGAAACAGTGTTAAAACTTATTGCCTGCAACGTTTTTTTTGCCCTCCTAAGAGATGGAATTTTTAAATAAATATCTTTGATAAACTTCTATGTTCTATTTTAGGTGGATAAAAATGAGACTGTGGAAATAATAGATGATTTAGGTATGTAAAACTGCTGTGCTTCCCCTTTTTTTCACCCTGCTCGTTTGTCCTTTCTTGTGAGAAACATTTTAGAAACTATCTGACAGAATTGTTTCACGTCTCTACAGAAATTATCCCTGCTGATGAAAAGCCAGCTGTTAAAGAGTCACCTAAGAAATCTGGTCCAAAAGCTGTTGTGGTAGATTTAACTTTGAGTGACTCAGATGACGATGCTCCTGCTTCCTCCGCTCGTGCTCCTTCAACACCATCTTCAGCTTCTGCAGCATCCTCCACTGTTGTGAAGCGGGCTTCACCTGGTCCCCTACAGCAAGCCCCCTCAACCCCATCTCGTCTTTATTCAGGTCAGACTTGGAGTGAAATTACTCTTTCTGACAGTCCAATTTACTTGTAGTGCTATCTCTTTAGTTTTTTCATGAATAAAGTTTTTGTTTTATTGATATTCCTCTCTTTTATTGTGATATTGCAATCTTCCCTTGTAGTTGCACGCATGGTTTTTGAGTTCTTATAGTCTTTTTCGCTTTTTCCTAATATTTTTGTGGCTCTTGAAATCTGGCCCAGCTCAAATTGTCTTTGCTGATTGCTTTCATTTAATCTCCATATCAGTGAATGATGATGTTGATCAATATTTTCAATCTTATAATTCAACTCCTGTAAATACACTGTGGTATTTTTTAAATTCTTTTTTAAATATTTTTAGTAATGCAAATTTACATCTGATGCATTCCAATGATAGAGCGCTTTTATGACCATAATTCTGAAGGTGTGACCAGACATCGCATGTTGAATATCAACTGCCAGTAACAATTTGAATGACGTAAAGGACAATGCATAGATTAGACAAAATTTGGCAATATGCGATGAAGGAAATGAAAAGGGAACAGAATTGACATCTCACTTCCAATTTTGATGTTGCAGAAGCTGTGAGTGGAAGCAATACAAGTGGCTCGCCTGCTGTCTCAAGTTCTGGCTACAACCTCACCATTACCCTTGATGACAGTCCATCTCCGCCATCAAGACCAACACCCACAGTGTCGCCCAACATGCTGTCTAATCTCACCTCAATAGCATCAACCATACCAACAATTGTTCCATCCACAGCAAGTGTCGGAGCAGTGCCACCAGCCTATTCACCGGCTATGCCATATCTCCCCCACCCGGTGCCTTATTTGGACTTGGAATCGGACTCTACCTCCACTCAGGCTGGCTCAGCATACGGTTATGGCTACTGAGAATCACAATCCCATATCATTCCTTCAGAGGATCCACAGGACTCTCGTCGTGTTCCAAAGCTTAGAATCAAGCTTTCACGAATTCGGCCTTCTGAGGACACTCATGATGACTAGGAGAAGCCCTCTCTTCATCTCGAACCAAACTGAGAGAAAAGCTTCTTAGGCAATTTTGTGCGTTGTCTCAAAGTGATGCTTATCTGAGCTCTCATGAGTTTAGTGTGGATGTCCTGTATTGTAATGGTACCTGTTATTGCAGTATTTATCAGTATTATTCATGAAGCTTGTGCCTCGTCTCACAAGAATTTAAATTCTTTCACTTCATTTTTTTTATTTTTCTTATGATTTTTGATAGTGAGTGCCCCCCCTCTGCATGTTCAAATATACTCACTTTGGGTTCATTTTGGAGAGTTGTGTTCGCAGCAGGAGTAAAAGTCTGATTTTTCGTTATTGTTTTTTTGTTGTTGACTAAATGAGAATGTTGACTGCTTTTCCAAAAGTTTAAATTTTGGCATCTGCGTTCAAACTGTGTGAACGCAACATAATTCATTCAGCACATTCAATCATGTGAAGGTCGACTTCTATTGTGAAACAATTATTTTCAGTTTGATTTATTGAATATCATGTGATGGGAAAATTATTTGCAATCTTTAAAATGTGATGGTTTTACTTAAATTGTTTTTTGGAAATAGCTGAAAACTTTCTTCTCAAGCTACTTCCTTCCTGAACTAACTTCTGTTCCTCGTTCTCAGATAAGTTTTGTGCTGAAAGTGTGATATGGGATTGACATATTTTATCTTAAGTTTGTTTTTTATTTTGTATTCACCAATATTTATTTTTTGTCTTTGAAAAATTTGTAGGAAAGGGTTACTTTGCTTGATGATTGATATCAGCAACTTAATTCTAAAAGAGATGTGCATGACAGGAAGGAACAACTCGCTCTGTGAAAGTGTATATAGATCAACATAATATTGGGTTGTCTAACAGAGTTCCATTAAATCTTCAGTTTGAGTTGCACTTTCATTTACCATTTTATTGTGCAGGATGTGGTTTTAGACATAAATTAGTTATTTTATTGTTTAATTGTAAATCATTAATAATGTTGTATTTATGATGAATACCTCAGTAGAACATTTGACTAATTGTCTTATGTCTGTACTGTGAATAACAAGCCTAATGGATTTATCTCATGAATCTTCAGAATGCTCTAAATATGTTAAGAATGTGTTTGCTCTCGATCTCAGGTTAATGTTTTCTAGTTGTGTAAGGAAGAGCAGAAAGTTTTAGTTAGCATCCGACATTATTCATTATCTTCAGTTTTCATACTGCATGAAAACAAATCACGGTCCTATGACATGACTTGGACAATGAAATTTTCTTTTGTATGAAAGAGAAATGCGTTATTTATGTCTACATGTTATACGCTTCATCCTTCCATATCACTCACTGTTGTTATTAGGTAGTCAATGCCTTCCTGTGTATACACATCCCTGACATATTTTGTCATGCTGAAAAAAATCGCGTTAAGGCTGTCTCTGAAGCCTCAGTTAATTTTTGAAGCACTTTTTTATGCCATATGTTTTGATTTGCTTTTTAAATATTGGACATGCACCTTCACTGAAGAAAGTGATAAAGGGTTGATTTTAAAAATTATTATTTCCCCAAGGCTTTGTTGTTGTTGTGCTCTCACATGGGTTTGATTAATTTTGTGACCCTACCTGCCTCCAATGACGTGGACCATCATCCAGAAAGCCAATGCTCCAATGGATGACCCTTAAATCTTATGGATACCAATTTAATTCTCTGACCCAACAATGTTTTAATGTTATTTTTAGTGGTATCGAAATATCATAGCATTTGTAGGAAAGCCTTGGCTTCCATGCAACATCTTGACATGGATGTGATGCTTGTTGCATGGTAGGCAGGATTTGCCCATGAAATTTTCAAAAACTATTGTAGGATTAGAAACTTTATTTTACAGAGATTTCTAGCTTATGAATAATTTTCTACAGGCATGCTCCACAGGGATGATATTGTTTTACTGTATCTGTTTAGTGCTAGGAATGTGGTTTTGGAGGAATGTCTATTTTTGATAATAGCATTTCTGAGTAGCAATAAAATTGAGAGGAAATAATCTTTTGCTTTCTTTCATTTCCTCGTTCCAAAAAAAAATTGTCCTACCTACTCCTGTCCTTTCGGTCGACCCTGCCCGCTTAACTTCTGTTATCGGACGGGAACCGGTGTATCCAGGCGACTTATAGTGACCGTCAGAGCCCGAGGACCACTAACATCATCCAGCCTTCACACACTCTTACTCCGAGGAGTCGTCGTAATGTGATTCGACTGGGACCCCAGCCCAGCCCGGTGAAGGGCCAATGGGGCAAGGTAGGGCGAGGGGTGGGAAGTCGCTGAGTTAAGTCGGCAGTTTCAGCCGCAGGTCGCTGCGTCAACAGAGCAGACGACGATACCACGCGGCCTGTAAAGTTAGCGACGCGCGCAAGTGCATAGCTGGACTTTACCATGGAAGAAGGAAAAGGCAGGAAAGATGGAATCAACGGGATAGGGACAACGAAAGGGCAGTGTACGGGACAGGGAAACACCGCTAGCAGCTGCACCGTGAGGATGTCAGGTTTAGCGAGGGAAGTCCAGGCGTGACATCTGGCGAGCAAGGGGGCGGCCAGTGGCACCAACACTGCCAACAGAACGTAGAATGAGAAGGAATCAAAGCCAATACCACGTTACTATGTATGATGTACTCCTTCACTTCCCTTGACTGCGACAACGGTCTTGCGAGTGGCTTACGTCCTTCCCTCATCAGTTCGCTGATTATGGGTGAAGCAACCTCCACTAAGAAATTTTAGATGACTGGCCGCTCTTCGCGAGTTTCTGGCAGAAACTTTCTGCGCAAGTTATCAACTTGACCTATCATGCCTTTCAGCGCATGTTCGTACCACCTGTGTCAATCGTTTCATTGCGCACTGGGCACTCACAAGGAGACGGCACCAAGTTTCAGTGGTAGTTTCGACGGTGTTGAACAATCGACAGTTCGACATTAACCGTGCCAATGCCGTTCAAAGGGTAGGAGTTCGGGTACAGTGAAACAGACATAAATTTTCTGAAAATCGAAAAGGTCTGTTTCGAGATTTTGACGTCATTTCGACATCGTTTCAACGTTGAGAGCTAACCTGTGCTCTCGCTAAGATTTCAGTGCACGGTAGTTCATCGAGCAGGTCAACCATGCCCGGCACTCAGAACAACCCGACAGTACTGGGAACAGACGGACAGATAGACAGACGGGGATGCCCCTTCGTTCTCAGAACGGATCGCTGCAGACCGCGGCGACAGCAAAGAGAGATCGCGCGGCGGGCTGCTTGGCGGGCAGCTGGTATCAAGGCTCGATCAAACGTTAGAGGGACTGAAGGAGAGATTGGCGAGCGCGGACTTCCGCTGCCGTCGATAACGACACGATATCGTTTTATGTCGAAAAATGGAGCGGAGTTATCGTTATCCAAGTTCCGGCGAATGGTCTGTTACTGGACGGCCCCGCCCGTCGTCTCGATCAATGAGGAGAGCCTGGATCACGTGACGGGGCTGCTCTCTCCCTCCCTCGTCACCAGAACAAGAAGCAGGCGCGAGGCGCGAGGCACGAGTTGGGGCGTGATGCCTGCAGCGTACCAATGCCAGCATCGATGAGGGGAACCCCCTTCAGGAGCCAGTCGGCGCGAGCTGAAGGGAAAACAAGCGGCAAAATATGCCCCCTCCCCCCCCCCTCCCCCAACAGTCCTTACTCGCACATATATAACAGACGCCGCCGGTCCATCGTCACAAGTCAACCGACAGCCGCAGCCCAGTCAACGACACACACTCAACACCATCGCCGACGACATGCAGTCCCTAACGCTGTGAGTATCCAGGGTGTCCTTCCTTCCTTCCTTCGGGACGCCAAATAGGCAAACCCTGCCAACTCAACGTCTCGGCATGGAGGGAACGCCTGCCGCGTGGGAAACAGGAGATATGCCTAAGAAATCTTTCAAAATTTTCAAAGGATTGGAAGATATTTTGCTGGATCTTTCATTGTCATCCACCAAGCAAGCAAACGACCATTAACATGAAATTTGAATAAAAATAATTATTCTCTTGACTGTTGACAAGGAAATTGCAGTTGACAGTGCGGACTTCGGACTTCTTTAACAAACACATCTGAATCCCTTTCAATTTTTCTCCACAGAATCTCCATTTTGCTAACTGTTGGAAGCTTCATGCCATCAACAATTCAAGCTATCCCTGTTGCGTTGGAATCAGAGGCCACCATCCACACTGAAACTGTCAATGCCGATGAAGAGACCCCCATGAGGGCCTATGAAGCCTCTGCTCCTGTGCAAGGTAAGGATTAAGAAAGGAGCGCTGTATATCTAAAAATGGCAGGCTATAGTGAAGCTTCATTCAGCCTATTAAGACCGGGATGGTGCTCAAGCATACACCTGGTGCAGCTTCAAAGTTTTAAGAATGGAACAGGAATACTTATTTGTCAGTATAGTAAATGTTACTATTACAGGACACTTTTCAATATCACTGGAACATAGCAAATGATTTTAAAATTCAGCAGGCACAGTATTTGGCAGGAATTTTGTGTGTGATCCCAGACCTTTAAACAGGCTTCTCTAACTTATTTTCAGAACGAGCTAATCGCCACCCCCGCGCCACCTGCGACCTTCTGAGCTTCCAGTCCAAATGGCTGTCAGTGAACCACTCAGCCTGCGCAGCTCACTGCTTGGCTTTGATGAGGGGCTTCAAGGGAGGACGCTGCCAGGATGGGGTGTGCCATTGTCGCAAGTGAGCAAATCCAAGCCAGCTCTGTCCGACTGAATCAGTGCTGATGTATCAAGATGGCTACCAGCAACAGATTCAAGTCGTCTAAAAGTGCCAAAAGTCATCTATTTGTACCACCTCATTTCATACTATGCCTAAAGTATACCCTTAGTTATAGAACAGTTGGAAAAATTAATAAAGTTTGTCAGTCAAAGTGTTAACTGTCAATTAGTATCATTTATTATGACTAAGATCTCCACTTTGACCCAGAAAAATAGAATGAGGCCAGGCAGAGACATGGCAAATAAATATTATCACAGTGTCAAATAAATTTTAACATCTGGTCACTTAAAAATAACAAAAGGACAATATCTGTACAGCACAACATACAAAACTTAAATCTAATTTATCACAAAGGGAGTAAAGTAAAAATTACATTATACTCCTGACTCAATGAAGTTGCTTGGAATTTTGAAGGTGACAGATAATGCAAAAACCAAAAATGAACATACTTCTACTTATCTTCATATGTTTCAAGCACATCAGCAAGATGCTCATTATCTCTTGGTCTCTTGTGAGTTTTCTTCCTATTGTTGGCCTTCTTACGTTTAGGAATAATCGGTTTCTTGGGACCATGGTCTTGCATTGAACGAATGCCCTAAAAAGAGAAGACAAATAAAAAGAACATTAACAAATAAACTCAGAAATTCTAAACATCCATAAAAGAAATAAAAGAAAATGGCATCAGACTTACTTGCTTCTCAAGGTACTCCTCAATCTTGTCATCATCAACACTTTCAACAGCAATACCTCGCCACAATTTCTGAAATTCTTCATCAACAGGCAGTTGCGCCGATCGGTCATTATAAAAAAGGATCTTTTTCTTGTCAATAGGTCTTTCAATAATTATGATCTCATGTTGAAGGTGCTGTTAAAATAAAGTGAGAGAAAATGAGACGCTCATTAAAGAACATTTTCAGGATAAGATAAAAATGAACTGATTAAATTAAGAGATGAAGCAGGGCACCATTTACCTTCAGCGCTTTCTCGCAGTGAGGAAGTGATTCCTGAACATCATCTAAAAGGATGCCACCAAGACCTTTCAAGTCATGTTGTTTCAGAAGACGAAGTAATGCTTTCCTGTCACGAATTTTGTATGGAGGTTTGAATAAGAATCCTCCCTCCGGCGTTTGCTCCAGCTTTGGATTCTGCGCTAAAGCTTCTGTGAGTAGCCACTGATCAAAGCAGGGAAAATTTGATGAAATAATCAATTTCATAAACATCAGACATAGCAAAAAAAAGGTATTCTTTTAAAATCCTTACTTGCTTCACTTTAGAGCTCACGTCGAGCTGGTTAGTTTCGTCTAATATTTCATCAAGAGTAAGTGGATGATCATCTCCGAGCTGATGTCTCTGTTTCATATGTTTCACAATTTTTGCTAAAACTCCAAATTTATATTGGGTGCTCCCCGACATACTCTTATAACTGTAAAAATAAAGAAGATAAAGATTTAGATACACATTAATGCACAAAACAATAGCCTTTTCAAGCCAGAACATCAATAACATTTCATACGACAACTGTACTTACTTAACATCTCTGGGGGGAGCAGGGGAGGGTGCTGGTGAAGGTGATGGTTTGAGTTTTTTCTTCTCATCTTTAACTGGTCCATCAGGATCCTTTCTTTTCTTTTCAACACTTGAAAAAGAGACACGAAATTAAAAATCAATGTTCTTATTTTTAAATGTTAGACAAAAACTAACTTAACAGAGGTGGTGTGGGCAGAGTGTCAAAGTATTGACTAAGAAATTAGAACAACAGTATTTAAAGTCAACTATTCATCAGCCCACACTCAAACGAGCAGAGCAACAATGAATTTTACTCACTAATATGGTATACAATGAGAAATACTGAATACATGATACTTATCAATCAAAGAAAAAACAAAATTAGGGGCGAAAAAGGCTGAGATGATATGGACGCACAGTTCACAACCATACCTAACATTACATGCACGTAAATAAACCGGTTCCAACAGAAATCTCAGGAAGTCAAAATGGGAAATACTAACGAACAACTTTCTGAAGTAATGGTTCAAGAAAATTCAGTACACCTAACCTATCATAACATAAAATAATCTAATTGAATACTCACGCTGGTGTAACGTAAGCTCTTTTCATAAAGAGCTCTCGCTCTCTTAGTAATGCTGGATCCATTATGAAGATATGGATTTTAAACACCGTCCTTGAGTTAAATGTGAAGCCCTAAAATATGCAACTGACACAAAAACTGTCAATCGACTTTGTTTTCCTTGGTTTTCCTACTGCCTGCTGTAACAAAGTTTGCTATTCGCAGGCGTAGATAGGGGTATAGGCAGATTTAACTATTCGCAGTTGAAGTTTACTTCCGAATGTCAAGTGGTGGAGCTTGGGTCTGCTACTTTTGCATTTTTCTTTTATTCCCAATGATGACTGCTTGAACCGTGCACTTTATCCAGTTTTTAGTCAGAATATTTTAATAGCTTAGATTTGCTGGTAGCCCATTATTTGGCATATTTTGGGGTTCAAACTACTTTACCTCAGGTTAGATTCTCCTTTAGTGTAATCATCACAATGAGGTAGGATTGAACTACCTTACCCTACAGTACAATTTTTTGACAGTAATATATTTTGACAAAATTGTGATTCGTTTCTGATGTTTGTCTTAGCATGGTCAATCAAACTGAAGCAGAGGGCTGTGCTGCCCAGATTCAAAAGCCACTCAGTTTACAGGAGATTAAAACTTGTGGCTGGAGCTTTAAAAGCTGTGAGAGTCACATTCTCAAATCAAAATGTGCACAGGAAGTTGAATGCACCGACAGCACCAAGTTTTGTTCATTTTGTCTGTAAGCTTTATTTCGTATACACTAAATAAACAATCGTAGCATTTTAACTGGAAGAAAATTAGTTCCAGTTCCAATTACTTTAAAGTTCATTAGAAGAGGGAATGAAAAGTTATTTCTGTTGTTTTTTGCAGGTACAATAGACAACTTGATCTTCCCCATATACCTGACATGGTTTTCCCTGACAACGTCATAAGTGTCAAACAAGATTCTTCTGGGTTTGGCATTGAATTTACTGCTTTACATGCTCTGCAGAGGGTGGATAGTGGAAAACGGGATGTAAAAATTGCTTGTGCAGAGGAATGGAAAGCATCAAGGTAATTTGTCTTCAATTCATCATCTTGCCTTTTTTTCCCACATGTTAAGAAAATCTCTTTTCAATGTCAGATATATGCCTATTTCACAACAAAAGCCTCGCCTTGACTTTTTTGTACATGTATGTTTCAGATCTGATCAGCCACATGTAGAGCATGAAGGCAAACCCTTTGATTGGACCTTCACTACTGATTACTGTGGGACATTAATTGGTGGCCTTAAAGCAGAACCTTCTGACCTCCACATTGATTTGGAAAAGTTGAAGAGGCGAGAGCAGATTTTGTTTTACTCAGATGTCACCCTTTTCGAGGATGAGTTGCATGACAATGGAACTGCAGTCTGCTCTGTGAAAATTGTAAATATCTCTTCCTGACACCTAGAACTGTCATCACTATGAAAATTTCACTAAGCCATTTCTTAAAATTTCAGAGAGTCATGCCGACTGGATTCTACATTTTGCTAAGGTTCTTCCTTCGAGTTGATAATGTCCTAGTTCGTATTAATGATACTAGGATGTACCATGAGTTTGGTACCTCACACATCATAAGAGAATTTACAGGCCGGGAAAGCAAAGTAGAAGATTTGAAGGTAAGAACTTCTTTCTCTCGGTCTTTTTACAATTGGCTTTAATGTAATATATTGAAGTAATTGATCAATTTTAATTTTTTCTTCTCAAACAGGTGCCCACAGCCGTACTTACTGATCCCAATGAAATCATCTCATTATTGCCAGTCAGGTCATCATCATGTGAAATTCTGAAATTACCCACACCATCTGATAAACCAGAAATCTCATTTGGTATTGCCACAACTATTCCAACCCTAACCTCATAGTTCAATTAAAATTTGAAATTTTTTGAAATAAAATCATAACACTGATTTTTCTCTTTTTAAACATTTTCTCCTTCATTTCTTAAAATAAAATTTAAAAAAAGAAAGAAATATAATTAAAAAGAAAATTAACAAAAGTTTTCACAAATAAAAGATGTACAGCTACCTTCTTTGACACATGATAAGCAATAATTTGCCTTGAACAATAATATACATACTTAGTCACTATTGAGAACAAGGCATACTCCTTGCAGTATCCAATGGCTACTGTGCTCCTCAGTGCTCAGATCAGCCACAAATACCAGACCAACACCCATGGCATTCCGCCTAAGAGAAGTTGTATAAACTGGTGTCTTGATAGTGTTCTGAAAAATATTTAAAACATTGTGAAAGCGAAAAATAACTATTTTAGACATTTGGCCTTATAGTATGTATTAATTGATCATATACCTGCAATTTCAACCGATGGGCTTCAACTGGCACTACCATTACAATTGGAAGCTCTTCTTGAAGAATTTTGGGATAGGATCTTGCTAGACACTGATTTTCAGTATCCCACCGGGCACCTTCCAAGTAGAGACCAGCTATATAGCAGCCTTGATCAGGGCGCTCTTCCACTTCGTCCAAACTTTGGTAGGTGGTGACAGTAGTATACATCACAGAGCGATCAAGGGACCATCCATTTCTTCTGCATGCCATTTGGATAAGAGCAGCAAGGTATGACTCTGGAATATGCAATCCTGACAACCACATTACCATGGGATCTCCACCAATAGTCTGTTAGAGAAATTGTTAAAGAAAAAAAAAAGGATTAGATTGATTTTGTTATCAGTTTATCAATAACAGTAGAAACACAATGTAATATAAGCGGACATTTACCCATGAGTGATACTGCTCATTCCGCTTTTCAAAGTGCTGCATCCACCCTCCAAGAGTCTTACAAGTGGCAGGGGCTACCTTGCGCCACTCATCTGGTAATTGACCATTGTATAAAGATGAAGCAACATTATCTAGAATAGAATTCATTCCAATTTCTCCAGCCAAAGCCTAGGCAAAAAAACAAAACACGATCATTTAAAAAAATTGAATTTTTCTGTTTCTAGAATGAAGATAAAGCCAAGATATAAAAAAACGTGTACCTTACAGAGTGATGTTAAAGTAGAGTGCATGCACTGAATAAGTATGTTGAAGCGAGCTAACTCTTGTAAAAGCACCACCACTGTTGGAGTTATATTCATCTCATATCCCTTGCGTATTCGAGCTACTTCATACAGAGGAGGAAGACGTCCAAGAATATCCTTTGCCACTGTGTCAATGTATTCTTCACGGCTTACCCCAGCAGCTATGTCACCTGTAAATTAAAAGACATAATGTCATAAAATGATAAAAAAGTATTTCATTTATACATAATAAGAAATTGGTGACATGCAGGATCTTCCAGGTGGTAAAAAAAAAAGAAGAAAAAAAGTGCAGTAATTAAGGAATGTTCAGACCTGAGTCCAATTCCATCCTGTTGGCTGCCATGAAACAGTTCACATGTAGGTAAAATAATTAACTTTTAAAATGAAATCAAAATAGAGATGAGATATAACAGATGGTAAACATTAATGTAGAATGTAGAAAAACTCACCAGTTTGGGGCTGGAGTTGGATCAAATTTTGCCACATGTCTTTCGCAGCTTGAGAAAAGTACCCAATTTCTGCATTTGAATGCAAACCAAAAACATTTGGACTGTTGATTAACGGCAGCTTATCAATAAATTCTGCAAAGTAGCAAATCAGACATGAAATGTGCTACAAAGGCATATAAGAGAAAAACTTTTCTGAATCCGAAAACTAACCAATGTATCCATCTTTATCTGAATCCATAGGAATGTGGTAATCCACATTGACATCCTTGTAAAAATGGAAGGGTTGGAAAGTGTCAAACAAGAAGTCACCCATGTACTCATCCATGTATGTGGCAACAATTCTTCGATCAAAGTCATCAATCACGCGACCACCATACATAACTTCACCTATGAGGTACTTCAAGCTCCCCCAAGGAATTCTAGTGTCCTTGGATGTGTAAGCCTTGGTCAGATAAGTGTCTAATATTTGCAAACAGACATTGAAGTCAGATTCATTAAAATCATAACAAATATTCCAACCAATTTTGTCATATTTTCTTCTTTCCTGAAAATTAATAACACATAATAATTTATTGAGATAGATGGACAAGATTGTTATGGACACAATTATTATAAAAATCCAAAAATATAGTAACAAGTTACAAACCTGTACAACAGCATGGAAAAATGCCAAGACATATACTAATTTTTTAAAGACTGGATGTTCACAGTGATCCAAAGAGCTTTGGGTCATTTTAAAGAAGGTTCCTCTTAAATTCAGTTTCAAACCATTTGGAGGTTCAGTAACCACTGATCAAGTTAAAATGAGAAAAAGCAGGAATATATATTAACACAAAATTAAACAAAGAAAGCAAGAAATCAAAACGCAAACAGTTTCTTGATTTTTGTTGTACCTTTAAGTGAACGCTGAAGAATACTAATTGGAAAACCTGGCGATGGGTCGGTGGTCAACCACAGGCGGAAGTCAGGGTGTGGAATTCCAGCAGCCTCCAACTGTTTTTCCAAATCTCTTAAAAATCTTAGAAGCAGATGACAATTTTGCAGCATTAGCCATTGTCCTCGAGATACAGCTACGTGAAGCAGGGATATGGCCAGCTCTTCTTGTCCTTGACCCAAGGATAGATATTTAAAGCGACCTCCTCCACTGCCACATCGTTCTGCCAACTTCATAAGATCTGAAGTAGGGTCGGAGCCAGGACTCAAAATGAAGATCACTGGCATCACAGGAGAACTTTGCTCGAAAATATTATCCAAGCTGACCACAGGTGGCATCACAAAATCCTGGCCCATTATCTCAATGACATACTTAGTCACTGCTCTGTACACTCTATCCACACGGAAGCACCGGATGATCATGAGTTTCTGGAAGGTATTTGTTCTCTCTGAATACCCCAATGGGAAAGGAACCTCTTCCAGGGCATCGAGATCATACCACTTTTTCCAAACTGACAAGTTGTTCTCAATATCATCAGGCAGTGATCCAAAGTCAGAATTAAAGTCCTGTGACAGCTTTAAAATATCTTGCCAGCCAGTCAACCATTTCTCAGGAGGAGGTTTTTCAGGAACTTCAAGGGAAACATTGCCTTTCATGAAAAAGTCTAGCTCAGCTTGACTGACAAAGCCTTCAGCTCTTTGCAACTTTATAGCCATTAGGAATGAAAATAGCAATTTATGTTTCTCAAATATTCCAGTACATCCATAATCATAGACATTCTTTGTGAGAGTTGCAATAATATTTTGAAGTCGCCGAGACAACTGTGTGTGTGGAAGGGCTTTCCTGAGAGAGTATGCAAACACTTCTAAGTAAGAAGAGAGTGAATATTGGTACATGGTATTCACTGTAGCCATGTCAGAGAGCAAGAAAAACAGTGTGGCCCCGCGACGAGCGACAGACCGATAGCCATCACGTAGCACGTCTATATCACTGGCAGTTGTTTTAGCAAGGTCAAGCTTGTTCATAACCTGCAGTAATAAAAATTACAATGTGTTATAGTAAAACCCACAAGTTACTGAAAATTTTTAGAACAGTTACAAAGACTGCTGGGTTAGAACAATACAGCACCTCTGTTGCTTTGCTCTTTGTATTTTCCAAGGTGTCAATAAGGTCTTGATTATCAAGCATATTTCCAGTGCATGTGGTTAGTTCACGAAGCAAAGCGTCTTCTAATTGACTGAGAAGATGTTTGTTTTCAAAGGTCTCAGCAATTAATTCTTCTCGTCTTTCCTCCAGATCTGCTCTTTCATTCCGCACAACAACACTCAGCAACTGATCTTCTAAGCCCTGAAAAAATTACAAATGCATTGTTAAAACAAGGTTGTTAAAAAGAAATAAAATACAGAAAAAATTTAACTTACTGAGGAAGTCACAGTATAATTGATGACAGTGGCCTTAGCATATACCGCTGGGTTAAAAGGTGGATTGCTGAGTTTTGTAGTAAGATACAAGCGGAACCTCGGATCAATATCCACTTCCAAATCACCTAACATTACAAAACATCTTCCAGGTGGAGCTAAAGAAAAAGAGGAAAGAGATTAAAAACATGAATGACCTCTTTGAGATTTAAATAACTTACTTGAATAAGATACCAACTTTTATAGTTCTTGGATAAAACATTTTCAATAACAGGATCAATATAGTCATCAACATCTTGAAAAAGGACAGGGTTCCCATACTTAATGCCCATTTCTAGTTGCTTCAAAAAATCTGCATCGTTGAAAGTGAGCACTCTCAGACTGTTTTTCCCCTCCTTTTTCTTAATCCAGTTAAGTGCCTGAGGGATTTAGATTTAAAAAAAAAAAGATTTAAAAAAAAAAA
>CABIKL010000134.1:0-30573 GCA_902196195.1 Aptinothrips rufus | reverse complement strand
CCAAACCTATCCGATTGTAGCCGGTAAAGGATGTGGGTTAAAACCTAACCTTACCCTCGATATCCCTCCCTTGCAAGTCTGAGTCTAATTTATCTCCCTCCCCTGCCGCGCCGCTCATTCCTCCCCTCCCCTCCTTCCTTCTCCGTAATATTTTCACTTGCGATTCCATTATACGCACCATATACTTTGTCCGCCCTTCTCGCCCCTTCCTTCCCCTTGCTTCCGATCCGCGGCTGGTGTGAGGACGAGGAAGTGGCGTCGCCGCGCCGCCCCGCGGACTGGGTCCAAAGACGGTAGAAGACCGCGTTGGATTGGTATCTTTGGAAGCCTCGCGGCGCAGTACCTCTCTGGGCGGGGGCAGGCGGGGGCCCCAATCCACCCTCCCTTTGGACTCACCCCTTTGCTCGCTTTTGCATTTAAATAAGGAAGTTATTAGATTGGCTGAACCTCGCTCCCCCCTCCGCTCCCCCCTCCGCTCCCCCCTCCGCACGAGTGTAGGCGCCACCGCGCCACCGCACCGCAGTGCGCGGGCTGCACGGCTATTCCCTTCTCTCTGCCCCGGCAGCCTTCCCTCCCTGCCGTCCCCGCCGTCCCCGGATGGCGTGGGGAGGGAAGGAGGAATCAGAATGATTCGAGGAGTCGGTGGATTGGTGGGGGTTTAGCGGGTATCTTTCAATTTTCTGTGCGCGTTTTAAATACACTTGGAGTCTTTTGTCTCATCTTCAAGTGTCACCTCTGACACATATTCATTGTTTAGTCTGAGATTTTGAAAGTCAGTAACATGCTATCCTTTATTTCTTCCATTTTGAAGTTCTCTTAATGTTGGTCATTTGTGTTGCAGACCATGCTGGACAAGGAAAAGAAGCGGTTCCATGAGATGGCAGAGAAGGACAAGAAGCGTTATGACACTGAAATGCAGGACTACGTTCCTCCGGTTGGAGATAAGCGTGGCAAGAAGAGGAAACAGATCAAGGATCCCAATGCACCCAAGCGCTCATTGTAAGCTTTGGACGTTACCTCTTCCTGTTAATCATTTCTCCGTGTGTCTGTACTAATTCCTTTGTCATTTCTATTTCAGATCTGCTTTCTTCTGGTTCTGCAATGATGAGAGAGGAAAAGTTAAGGCAGCAAACCCAGAGTTGACTGTAGGAGAGATTGCCAAGGAATTAGGCAGAAGGTGGTCCGACATTTCTCCTGAGCTCAAGAACAAGTACGAGCAGATGGCTGAAAAGGACAAGGCCCGATATGAAAGGGTAAGTGGTGCAATAGTTAGCCTACTCTTTCAGTCAGTTTCTTATTTGTCCTTGTTTTAATACTAATGGAATTTCTAAATTTGCTCTTTAGGACATGACCGCCTACAAGAAGAAACCCAAGGGTGGCATGCCTATGCCCAACCTGCCCAAAGCAGACAGTGATGAGGATGAGGATGACGATGATGAGGGTGACGATGACGAATAGACTATTACAATTTAAGGTTGATGTAACAAATTTCCTTAAATAACCCTTGCTGTTAAAGACCTTGTATCTGTGAAAGTCATGAGGAGTGTATGTGATCATTTTTGACTCAATACTGCTATTCCATTGGGAGCAGGAGTTATCTTAAGGGATAAGTGTTAAATCGCCTTTTGTTCATCTTTCCTTAAAGTTCTCCTCAGTTCTTCCCACAATTTTCTGTGTAAATAGGAACAAGTTAACATGTTGTTTGGCACTTGCGTTCACAAAATTTTGCCGAACAGTATAAAGTGAAAGTCAAGTCCCTTTTAACGTGTTCAGTTTTTATTTTGTCATTTTTTATTTTGTCTTAACTACTATTTTAAGGTAAAAACATGTGTGTTAGTGTGTGTGTCTGAAATCCATCTTTATGTGTGTGTGAATGTGATTTTTATTTGACTTTTGTACATCTGAGAGTTAGCCACAAAATTTTTTTACTGGATGAACTGATGTTCATGGAATTTAACTTAAAAGTGTGAAAGTTTGTGGCTCATTTTAAATTCCTGCCTCAGTTCACTTGACAGACAAATGCAATAAGTAATCAGAGACTTGTGTCTGTTTTGTGTATATTTTCTCAATATTGTACCTGCTAAGTGAAAGCTTTACTTTTGTTTTTACCCATCAATGAAATCATTAATAAGTCCCTTTCCAAAATGTAGATCAATTAAATAAGTTAACCACATTGTAAATATACCAACTGTTGTTATGGCTGTGATGCCTTTTCTTTGCAGCTGATGGTGTATATTACTTGTAAGGTTGTCCAAATACATGTATTTATTAAATCAATGTTTTTAATGGAGGGACTTGTGTTGCTGTCATTTTAGTTTTTACATTCCTGAATTCTGGAGTTATGGATAATGAAATTGTAATCAGATTCTGGACTTGCTAATTAAAGCTGATGGGTTTGAGTAAAGCTGTTAACATATTTTTTCAACTAGACAAGCACTATGACCCGGTTATTGTTTTCACTATAAGACAATTGATCATGACAAACTTTTCATGTATTGTTAGGAAACTTCTGAAAGATGGCAGGAGAGTGCGTACTTATTAGGAATAAATTATGAAATTGCATAAGTTCTTTTTCTTCTCCATTCTTTGCTCAACATCCTTCAAATGTAAGAGAAATTTTGGGCATTATGGTGAAAATGGTAAACATTGCAGCTGATCACATGGCTGTTTCAGAATTGAATAGGTTTCTTTTGAACTTTTTCTAATATGTGATGTGTGGAAATGCCCATAAATCTTCAAGGATATGCCAAATCTATGTTATTAGAAACAAAATATATTTCAGAAACCAAACGCCATGACGTAAACTACCTAAGGTGTGATGGATAGATCAACACTAAGATCAATACAAAAACAAGCCATAAAAAATTAGTGTGGCTCAGTATAATTACATACAAATGACTAGTACGTAACACACTCAAAATTACTAAAAGAAGAAAAAACTACATTAACACATGGAGATACTGAAATCTCAGTTGTGCAGGAAGAATGCTGCACCTGCTTGAACCCACTGTTGCTTGTCTTGGTTGCAAGGAACTTGGAGACTTGCCAAAAGTTTGCGCCGCTCACTGTTGCAGTACAAGGGTAGAAGAATTTTGAAGTCTGAATCCATCTTTGATTGATAATCCTGCAAAATATATTCTAGTAGTGCTTGATGACATAACGAAAAATAGTCGATATTAGAGCATCAGCCTACCTGTTGAACCCAAGCCAGGTGGAGGACAGGAATGGCGGTGGTGGGAGGTGAGTTCTCTGTGCAAGTTTGAAGTTGCCTGCCATCCCAAATAGCACCCTCTAGCTGAATTCCCGTGAGCCGCAATGAACGAGCTTTACTTGTTGGCTCCCTCCAACTACACTCGAGTGAGAGCACATCCACAGGCACCTTCATTTCTCGTGCAGTCTGTTGCTTCAGCGCACTAAGGAAAGTCTCAGGATGTAAGAGATCAGCCAAATCTAGAGCTTCCCTCCAAAAGCGCTCTTCAAGAGCATTCTGTCTCCAACGCTGCACGGCTATAGCTCTTGTCACAAGCCCTCTTATATAATGTAATGGGCTGTCAGGTCCATCCCACAGGAGCTGCCATGGAGCTGGTGTCTGCAATGGCAATAAAAATAATAAAGAGTGGGTCAAAATTCTATTTTTGTACAACTATCTTGTTGAGAACGCACCTCTTGTCTGACTAGAGCCCTGCCAACATCGAGAGCATCAGCATTGAGAATTGTAGTACCCCGTATCACACGGCTCACAGCAGCCAGGGATTGATGAACCACTTGCACGAGCTCAACAGCTTGCCGAAACTCAGACATAACAAAAGATTCTAGGGGTGTTTTTGCCAAGCTTTCGTTTTCTTTGACCTCCTTGGAATCCAATCGTAAATGAATAAGTCCTGAACTTTGATTTAACTTCTTCCATAAATTCAGTACTGGAGACAGCAGCCGCTGCCACTCCTCTTTATTGAACTTTAATTCCCCCTCTGAGGAGCGCAAAAGTATTTTTAACTGATTGACCACAGCTGCACTTCTGACTTTTTGCCAAGACCTGTCCACATTATCAGGTAGTCCAAAATACGATGGTTTATCATTCTCAGACAACTGCTGAATTACTTTAAGATGGTCATTAAAATCTGCTACCTTTGGAACATGAATCCCTTCACTTAATGATGCAGAACCCTCATTCAGCACAGCCCCATTAAAGAACTGTTGCAGGTATGATACAAGAACACAAGTATCATACATATTGTCCACACGACCACCATATATAGCTTTCTCTAATAGCCCATGTACAAACTCCCATTGAATGGAACTAACTCCTAGAAATTTAAAGAGAAAGTTCAATGAGCACACAAGAAAAGGAATCAACCAAAATTCTGAAGTACAGTTTTTACTCAAAAGCTCTTACCTGGCTTTTTCACTAAGCTTTGCAAAACCAGTGTGGCAGCTTTCAGATCACCATCACTAAATTCGTAAAAGTTTGCCCAACCTTGGGGAATAAAAGTCCGTCTTTCTTGAATTACTGCATGAAACCATGCAAGTGCAAAGAGGGCTCGAGCATACAGCCGGTCTGTTCCCTTCATCATTTGTGGGCTCCATGCTGCGTATGTTCTTTGCATGTTGCGTTTTACTCCTTGAGGTGCCTGTTAAAAAAATTATGTCAATAGATGTTACAATCACGCAAATACAGTTGAATAAAACTGTCCTTACCTCATATGTTATCTTCAAGCATGATTGAGCAACTATTGGAGAGAAAGCTGGGTGTAATTCTGTGACCAGCCAAAGTCGAAATTCAGAATGCATCTGAGGTAACAAGGAACGGAACTCTTTTTCTAATGTCTCTAACCAAAATGTGGCCAAGTGCAGATTTTTAACACACAGCCAATGTCCATCTTTTGCAGCTAATGACAATTTTTCCAACACCTTTTCTTCTTGTCCTTGCCCCATTGCAATCTAACAAAATTTTAACACAAAACAAAATTATTTGTTAAAATATTAATTGTTAGTCTCTTAAAAAGAAAATTGATTTTAAATTAAGCTTAGAAAATTTCTATACCTCATGATAGCGAGTCTCTCCAACTGTAGAACAAGCCAATGTATGCAATTCTTCAGAAGGGTCAGCACCAGGAGACGTTATCAAAAGAACTGGTTCTGTTGCCAGAAGTTCATTTAGAAGCTGAGAAAGTCGAAGAGTTGGTGGGGATAGATCTCGAACACCTATTGTTCAAGAGATTAAGATGACCATTGTTAGGCAATTCTATTTTTGTCCAATGAATCGGTAGGTCATTGTATTACCTAAAGCTGACAGAGCGAAGCTCATAAGAGCTGAATGTAGTCGATCAGAGCGTAATGCTTGAATAACCAAAACCCTTTGAAATGGAGTTATTTTACCAGTAACATGAGAAGGCAAGGAACAGTTTTCACTTTGCATGAAATTTTGCCATGCACTTGCATCCTCTAAATGTAGTTTTTCATAAAATTCAGGCAAGGCGTTCTAACACAGAAGAGAACAAGTAACTATGGATGATGGACAATGAACATAGAAAAACAAAAAACTGGAAACACTTCAAAAATACTTACCTTTAATAAGAATACTTCAAATGACTTATTTTCTTCTATCCACTTTGGAACACTGTCACTTATCTGTGATGTATCAACCTTCAAATCAACAAGCACTTGACCAGTAAAAGCTTCCCATTCCTGAAATTTGTAAAGCTGATTGGTATATGATAGAAACAAAAACACCATAACATAATTTATTTTTACTGATTAAGTACTTACATTTGAATTAAAGCTATTAGCACACATTTTATGGGCAAGATGAAGAGCAAAAGTAAGTCTATCTGCTTTGAAGAGAGAGCGGCTGACATATTGGAATGTACGAAGCAAGAGGCGTTCCTGTAAATTCCTAAGTCGGTCTTCAGTTGTTTCCCCTTCCTAGTGATGGAATACTGCAATATTAACGAGACTGACATGCCACGGATATTACTTGGATTAATTCAAAGAATGCAGACACAAACCTCAAATAATTTCAAAGATTTTTCAAACAGCCTCATGAAAGCATTTGTAGACAGTTGATAGACTGAGTTAAGCTTTCCCAAATCAACTATTGCAAAGTAGAGAGCACTACCAAAATCAGCCAGAGGTCTGTAAACATCACATTCCTTGCTCAGCTCTGATTGTAAATGTGAGGACTCTACAAGTGATTCTGAGATGGCAGCACTTTTTGCCTTGGTTTCATTAAGGGAGGCAAGGAGATCCTACAAAAGATTAAATCTTTAATATTTTACTTTCCCTATCTCCTTTATCACATTCCAAATGAAGAAAAATTCTTTCTGACCTTATTTTGCAAAATATCTCCTTGTGCCTGGGCTAGTTGTCGTAAGAGCCCATCTTGCAAATTATGAAGTTGCACAGATAAGTCTTCCTCTCTTCGAAGCAACTCTCCTCTCCGTTTTTCTAGATCAGGTCGCTCAGAGCAAAGGGCACATGCTAGAAGCTTCAAAGATTAAATTTAAAAATAATTGGTTAATACTTATTTTATGCATAAAAGATTAGACAAACTTTCAAATCAAAAACAAAAAGCACACACCTGTCCAGACAATCCTGCTGGAGATGTGATGAAATTTACAAGTGTTATGGTGGAGAAAACATCTGGTGGGACATCTGGAGAAACATTTCTTGTTGTAAGGAACATTTGAAACTCTGGATTGAAGTCAACCAATTTATCACCGAGTTGAACAACTCTCCGAGGCCCTAAAATTCACAAAAAAAAAAAAAAGAAGTTGATTAGAAACTTTTTTAAGTTACAAAGAAAAAATATTAACATGGCTCTCAAAGCAGAGATTTATTTACTGACCCTGATTTATGAAGTCACCTCTCAAGACAGGGTAGAGCAATGAATCTATATGGTCTACCTCTTGAACAATCAGTACCTTTCCAAACCTGAAAGTGTCAAAGTACTGCTTTTAGTAACGAATTTTGAACTATATTTTTCTACTTCAGTGCAACCAAAATTAGTAAACAAACCTGATGGCCAGTTCAAGAACAGTAGGAAATCTGTCACTGTGTAGTGTAACAATTTCCACCATGCGGCTTGAAAGGTGCTTCTGAAGCCACTGAGTTGCTGTATGTGATGGGTCAACCAACAGAGGCCGCATCATAGGCTATAACAAAAAAAATCGCAATTTCATTTTTAGTAAGTTGAAGGCTCAGGCCTGTAATTTTTGATACAGTTCTTCCATATTAGCTTACCCCCGATTCCAAAGAGGCAATCTATTATAAGAAATTTTAAAATTAACATTATGGTTTTGACTAGTATAATTTTGTACTATTTAATATTTCTCAAAGCTTAAATCGTTCCCCTTGTGATAATTACCTGCATAATTATTGCGGCATTTTGTATGGAAAGCTGATCAGATGGCAAGCCTTCTGCTTGCCACTGAAGTTGCTGTCGCTGGGAGGAGAGGAATTGAGCCAAATGAAAATCAGAGACTCCAAATTTGTTTTGCCATTCTTCAAGGTGAGACCTGTTTACAGAAATATGTTGAGCTACTGCAAGAAGCTTATGTCATTTAAAATCAGATTTTATCACTTACCTGCGAACATTTTCTGGGGAAGATGAGAGATACACAATACATGCTGCAGCCAAAAGAGAATTTACTGAAAGTTGACTAAGACTGGTTGAAATTTCTGCAAGCTAATAGTGTTTTTGAATTAGAATATATTTGAGATTAGTGCAGTTCAAATACTTATATCTTAAGGCACTTTTGTCAAAGTTAAACATACCATGTCCTGCCATCGCTTATATTCCTCATCAAGCTTCAGCACAAGTCCCTCTGCAGCATCGATTGTTTCACGGGCTTTGCTCAGATGTATCTGGATCTGTGCTGCCTCCTTTGTATAACTATTTAGCTGGTTTTTAAGCTCTGCTACAGCTTGATCTACATCCGTCAGGCCTGATTTCAGCTTTCCTATTTGCGATTCAGCTCTCTGCAAATTTCTATACAAAGAAAGTTAATATTTAGCATCATACTCCGATTCACAATATCAAACTTTGGGATTCTGATATCAATTCTTTCTTACTTCAAAAGTTTACTTTGCTCCTGTTCTAAAGGCTGGATTTTTTCCAAAACCTTCGCATACTTCACATTAGCTGTCACCCAGGCTGCTAATGGAGCAGCGGCCACTGATGCTCTTTTGGCATTCTTTGGATCAAAGGATTCTTTGCGTTCCTTCAGCAGTTGATCTACAGCAGCACGACTTTCTGTAGAAATGCTGTGGGCATCAAAGGACCTACAAACAAAGATCAGATAAAATCCAAATTATTTGACAACAACTTTACAACAACCACAAATAGTAACAGGATAAAAATACCTTATGTCTTCTTTTACACCACGCTTAGCAAGAAAAGTTTTCATACTGTTCCATGATGTATCTAATATACCCATCAGACGAAGAACGCCCTCCAATATATCTCGGATCACATCTGGAGGAGCACGTAACGAACGGATTTCAGAGAGAGCCTCAGTCTTTATATTACCAATTGCTGTCCTTGCCTCATTTACAAGTGGTTCTATCTCCACAAGCTCTTCTTCTATTTCCCGCTTTCTTGAAAGAAAAGAAAAAGAAGAAATGAAGTGAAATCAAAACTTTAATCTAATATGCTGATGAAGTAATCCAAATATGCAAACCTCGCTATGAGAAGTTTATTTTCTTTTTCTGTCCGTTCTTTCAATGACTCCATCTCAGTTTTTTGAGTGTTTGCACCACGCATTGTTTCAGTAATCATTTCCAGTGCGTTATTAGCTGCTGCTTGTTTTTCAGCTAATAATTCTTCTTGGGCATTTGCTTCTGATTTTAGCTTGGCTACCACTTGCTTTGCTTCAGTAAGTTTTAAAACCCCAGCCTAGCAGAAAATTACTTGCTGAATTTATATTATCTTTTCAGGCACATAAACAAGCAAAGGAGGTTGAGAGAACATTTACCTGCAATCTTTCCTGCCTTTGATATATATCCTTACTTGAGCTTAGATAAATGTCAAGGTATGAGCGTAAAAACAAGATGTACCGCAGAGGTGTTTGCTGCTGATTGCTTGCAGCTTGGTGAATGTGAAGAAACCCATTAAGTAAAGTCTCTTCTTGTGATAACTTTTGCAATATATGTTGTCTACTCTTCTTATCTATCTCTTCTTCTTTCAATAATGTTACCTCACATTTTCTAAAGAAATAAAAATAAAAAATAAATTATTTACGAAGCTCGAGAGAAAAATATTAATTAAAAAAATCTCAATTCAATAACAAAGTTTGTTCTAGTACTTCTCAAGCAGCAAGCGAGGCACTAATTTCATGCTTGCATAGCTCCAGTCCGGCCACCACATAACTGCACATTGCTTGTATAAAGCTGGATAACTTTCACACAGTGTGGTGAAGGATGGACGAGTAAAATCCAGAACCAGAACGATATGGAGATTCTTAAGAACCCCTATTAAAACAGAAATTAAAGTCTCTTTTATGTACAGCATACAGTGCAGTACATCATCACTTTGTATCAAAAATTGCAGACAAATTTCCTTACTTTTAGAAAAGAAAGTGAGGAGAGAACCTTGAAAGTCTTCCTGAGCTGCCATATTTCTCAGAGGTGTGACAATAGACTCCAGCTCTTCTGGCTGGTAGAGACCAGGAACCTGAAACATTTTAATTAATTTTTAAAAAATTGATTAATTTAACTCATAAGAGCAAAGAAAGGAGAGAAATATCAACAGAAGACAAGTACTACCTCTCCAGATGAAAGCAAACTGTTCACCATGTCTAGATAACCACTTGACACATCCCCAAGCTGGTAGTCTTCTAGTAATAATATGACTTGATCACCATCAATGCCAGCATTCTGCATTGCCTGTGGGAAACACATAAAAGCTTGATCTTCATTGTTTCAATCAATTGGATGATAAAATCCTGATAACATGCTTACCTGCTTTAGATCAATTTTAAAACTGTTTAAGCTGTAGTTACGGCTAACTTTAGGGCTCAGTAGTTTATTGGAATGTAAGGCAGAAACAATGCGGACAGAGGATTTGCGTCCAACACCGCTCCGCCCGGCAAGGAGAAGAGAACCTCTTGGGGCTGACAACACTCTATCTATACATGCGACTTGCTGGAGAAGTTCAGGTAGTACCAATAAGTCCAGTGCGAGACCTTCACGACCTGTTTACAAGAGTGGAAAACATTCAAAAGTTCTGCCGCAAAAATGTAAAAAATTAATGGATACAAGCAAAGGAGAACCTCTTTTTTTTTGCAGTGTACTTACCAAATACATTTATTCCACTTTTCACCATACTACTCCAATCATTTTTGTTTAGTTCAGATAAAGATCTTCCATGCACTGATGTTAGAAAACCAGACTCTTGTCCCAAAGTCACAAAGTATTTATCTGTTACAAAAACAGCAATTTGAGTCATTTTAAAGTAAAAGAACTTCATGGAACCAATTTTGTTTTGAAAAACATACCATTTAATTCCTCAAATAATATTGCCTTGTTCCAATCACTGTCCAAAACTGTCACCACTATTTTCTTAAATTTTGCTTTGTCTGCATCACACACTAGTTTATCACAAAATATACGCAGAGCCTCATGCACAATTGACTGGAAAAAAACAAAACCAAACATGAATAAAAGAAAATTAAATAAATGAGTCATGATTGAAGTGGTTACAACCTTCAAAACAGACGCAGGAGAAGTATCTGATGGCTGTAAATCATATCGCAAAATTCCCAAGCACCAGGAAGTCAAGTCCCTTGGGGTAAACAAATAATGGTTTTGTTGAATGGGTGTAAAAGTAGAGCAAACCTAAAAAAATAATAAAAAAATAGAAAATTTAGAGTTAGAAAGCAAAATTTCTCTTTCAATGTATTCAATACACATTATTACTCACCTCAGTATAGATTTGGATCATGGAATTCACTACTGAAGCTACTTTGTTGGTTGCTGACCACACAGGATGAGATGGAACACTTTGTTTAAAAACTGCCTTCATATAAACACTATAAATAAATTTTAATTCCTCATTCTCTGGCTGCCTGCGAGAGAAAATAACACATGATCTATGTGAAACTAGGATTTGCAGTGTCATTTAGAGGTTCATCAAAAACACCTACCCCATACAGTACACATTCACTATTGATGTAAAACGAGAAGTCAACACATTACGCCCTAACCCTCCAGTCATACTTCCGATGAATTGGACTCCCTCCAGACCAACCCATTCCAGATCAAAGTCATAAAATCCATGGTAAGTAATTAACTGGAAGATAAAGACATGTTAGCACAGTTTTTTTCCTCCTTTCATTTATGATGTAAAATAATGTTGACAGAAAAATCACCTGTTGTAAAAATGCAATAAGCATACTAGAGCCCCATTTATCAGGTTTAGCCAAGTTTATGTCCTTGAAATACAATATTAAGCGCTCTGCATTCCTAGGGCGGTAAACACGTCCTGTGTTACTCGACATTATCATACACACCTGCAAAGTAAGATTTAAACAAAAATTATCGTGCGGCTATGGAAAAGGGAGATTTGATGAAAACAAGAAGCAAGCAGTGTACCTGGTTCAATCTTTGCAAAACATGCTGAGGGGTGATATGAGCACTGCAGTGAATGACAACTACTTCAACACCCCGCAGTTGAAGAAAACAGTCATTCAAAACAAAACTGAAAAATACAAAAATATGTAAAATTAAAATTAAACTTCACATCATTTTAAAATAGAAACTTGATATTACCTTTTGCCACAGCCTGGTGGACCGACCACTATGAAAGGTTCAGGTTTCTCGGGTTGAAGCCAAACAGAGAGTATACTTTGAGTGAGCTTTACATTAGCAGTGGAAACCAAGGGCAGTGTCTGCCCAATTACATCTGTTTCAACTGTTTCCCCTAATTTATACATATCTAATCGGCCTCGTTCTGGATTATAGAAGCAGTTGAGTATGTGCGCTGGGTCCAAGGGATGCTCTCCAAACCAATCAAAAACCTGAAGAAAATTACATTTAATTTTGTGATTTCTCTAAATAATAGAAGAGAAAATGATTAAACAGGTCATATATCCTTACCTGCTTTGCAAACATTTCTCTGCTGGGAATAGTGAGATTTGAACCAAGGCCACGAATTAATGAAACCATGAACTGAGGTGCAATTTCCACTCCTCTCAAATGTGACAGACCAGTTCGAACAAGGGAAACTATAGAGCTGGAAAGAGTGGACTCACCCTGAGCGATAATCCACTTTATAGCTAAAAAATAAACAATGTTATTTATTTCCTCATGCTAGAAAAAAGTAGAAAAGTGAAACATTGAACTTTGTAATATTACCCTTGTGGAAATGGTCTTCAATAAGTTGAGAGAGAATTCCCTGGAATGCTTTAGGCTGATGCATAAGCCATCCTGCTATCAAACCATTTATGTCAATATCTTCATGACTGTAAAGAAAAATTAATTTCCATCAATTTGTAGTTTTACTTGTGACTGCTGTGTTCAGATATATCAGTCAAAAGATCTGCTACACACCTCAAAAGAATCATCCCCATTCGAGATATTGTGGCTGGAGATGCATAACTCAAATCATGAGTTTCAAATATGAAGTTGACATTTCGTCCAAATTGAATACGCCATCCTGATGGTAAAGTAAGGAGCCTATTGTCGTCTAAAACTGAGTTCAATGACTCAATCCATTCTGGGTCCACATCACCATCGCACACAATCCATGAGTGAATATCTAGTTTCATGCAGAAACAAAATCTTTCTTTAGAACTTCCAAATCCTTTAAAGTGTGATCTACAATTTCTATTTAAATAAGATACATACCAGATGGCTCAGCATAGACCTTTTGGGCACTCAGAGTCAGCACTCCGTCCATCCACTGCCGTGTATCTAAGTCAATGTGTCCCAACAACAGTGATCGTGGCATTGCCTTTGGATTCATGATATGCTGTCTCACCATAAGACCAAGGCGACCAAGAGCCTACCAGTGACATAAGAAAAATTGTAACACTTAAAAAAAAATAAGAATAAAAAAATAAAAATAAAAATTTAGGGAAAGGACAGCAAATTCTTACATATTTTAGAAGCTGAAATAGTGTGGTCTTCCCAGAGCCTGATGGACCTACAATAACAACTCCCATTCTTTGCTGCAATTGTTCGTACAACTCAATGCACTTATGCTCCTAGACAAAACATTAGGTAAATTAAATTTAAACCACCAAAAACAAGAATGCTTTGTGAAAAAGGTTTTAACGAACCTGTCTGGCATTGTACTGAAGACCCAGGGCTGAGAAGCTTTCTTTGAGGACAGCCCTCAGTTTCTCATGTCCTGAGCTAATGAATTGAATACCAGGAAAAACATCCTTGACCAAAGCATCAAATGACAAACAATCTTTGAACAGAAGCTTTGACAATGTGTTCAGGCGCAGTGCCTGGACAGCAAGTTCCATCTCCTTTTCCTTGGAGAGTTCTGCGTTGCCCCTTGTCACATTGTCACCACTTCTACTCCACCAGTTCCGAAGGATGCTGCCACAGCCTCCAAGAACTGTCTTCAGGGCACGAAGTCCCCAATCATAGTGTTTCTGTGGTGTTAACAGCTTCCTTAAAAATCGGAAAAAGTAATCGAAAAATGCAAATTTTTGAAGAAAGAAAGAAAGAAGAAACTAAATTATTACGAACATGCTCTACAAATACCTGGAGAGATCAAAGACTTCCACTAGTTTCTTTCCAATGGACTTAGCATTTTTAAAACCTTCACAATATAAGATTACTTCTGCTATAAGCTCATTATCTGGTTCTGACATGACAACAGGACGAAACAACTGCTTTAGATTGTCTGGTAATTTTTGTCTGCCACCATATCCCTTACCGGCAGGGTTGAGGGTCACAAAAATTCCTGCATTTGAGTCAAGAGGGACCTGCAGCACATATGTAAGTCCTGAAAATGTTATTCAAAGCATAGAAGATGATGACAAAAAAAAGAAAGATTACTTACCTCTTGATCCAAAATTTTAACTTTTGAGCTTCTATTTTTTATAGCACTCTGTATAGGGTGAATTTGCATTGAGATAGCTGAGAGAGTAGCTTCTTCAAGCCGATTAAATTCATCAAAACAGCCCCATGCACCACACTTCACAAGGCCAACAAATATGCGACTCATTGATACAACATCAATGCCTTCATCACAGTTAAATACCAAAACTTGTCTTCCTAGTAAGGCCCCTAGGGCTTTCACTGATTCCGTTTTCCCTGTGCCAGCTGGTCCGTATGGATTTCCCCCCAGGCCCATGTGCATGCCCTTCAATTAAAAGCAAAAATTTTCAATAAATTTTAAAACACCGAGATTTGTAAACAATTCGAGGAAATGATACAAACCTGAGTTAGGGTCAGGAAGCACTTGTCAGTAAGGGGAGTATTCACAAGCTTTGCTGCATTTCCAAGATATTCATAGGTATAGCTGAATTGAGCATCAACCATCCTCACAACAACAGTACTGTCTTTAGCCATATAAAATCTGTTTTGAAACAATAAAGGAACACAATCAGATCAAGATCAATTTGAAGACTTACCAAACCACTGACTGAGAGAAGATCAACATATGTACCTGAGTTGCTTCTGCCAGGACCAATCTTGAAGATTGGCAACTTGAGATTGTATGAGCTCCTCAACAATGTGTACATTGTGCACAATGTCAAGCAGAAGTGCTTTCTGTTTCAGCTCAAGAATACGACTTTCATCATCATTCCCTTCACCAAATCCCGAGAGTTCTACATTGGCATACACATCTTGTTGAGCCTAAAATTTAAGATGCAGCTCCAATTAATTAAGTCTCTGACAAAAAATCTCTTCTCTATCTCAAACAAAGAAACTAAACACAGAATATGTGGGCTACCTTTATTGATTTAAGAAGAGAACTGAGTGTGGCTTTCTGAATGGCATCCTCGCATTGTGCTGTAAATATAATACTCTGAGAAACACACAACACCTGAGATGGAAACTGAAAAGGATCTAGTCCACCTGGCGAATTTCGACTTGCTCTAACACAATCAGATGTGAGGAGTTGTAATGTTCTGCGCATCTCAAGACAAAGCTTCTGGAGCCAAACCTGCAGCATAATATCATTTAATTACAAATCGAACAAGGAAACAGGTAAGAAAAACTCTCACTTCAGAAACATGGAAAGTTACCAGTAATGCATTACTGGTAACACCAGTAAATTCTTTAGATTGTTCAACATATTGATAGGCATTATTTGGAATTCAGGAATTCAGACATGAAAACTTCTGTGAGGCATCTATGAATATAACCCCTTTTACAGACGGGATTCATAAAGATTCTCCACATGCGGTAGGATGAGTGCTTGATGCATACAAAAATGCAACAAAGTCTTGTCCCCAAAAGTATACATCTAAGTCCAGATCTAGTTGCATCTTCATGATAAACCACTGCATGCAGTATAAAAAAAATTAAGCCTTACCTCAACAGGAACAGTTATATCAACAGGATTTGAAAGAGGTACCATTTCTCCATCAACAGACTTCATGGCAATAATGCAGAGAGCATCATTGTCCCCACTGCCATCAAAGATGACTGAATTTATGCCGGCAAAAAGTTTCTTTAGATGGGCTTGAATAACATTTTGCTTTCGAGACTGACCTAATATTTCCAGCAAATCTTCATCTCCCACAAAATAAAACCGTGGGAAACTAGAGCGTTTCTCCTGCAGAGAGAGAAAATGAATGTCACGGGCTACATTATGAGCAGAATAAAATTGTAACAGCGCTGCGAGAACATACTTCCAAATATTCATTAAGGCTTTTCTGACAACGATTTAGTTGATCAACAAGAGTGGTAAGTGTATGGTGCAAATTATTTATGCGACATAATGCTGTTACTCTATTGTCATTCAAAATTGCCTCCATAATATATCGAAAATCCCTGTCAAGTCGTTCAAATCTGGCACCATCCATTGCAACTGCTCCAACACCAAAAATGGGCTCAAGATAAACCCACCTGAAAAATAAAATTTATTGAAAAACCAGAAATGAAAAGAGAGTATGTAAGATGTGGAGAAACTATGACATGACTTACTTGCGTTGTATTTGGCTCAAGTTGTGAAGAAACACATCAATATCTGCTAGCCGTGCCTCCCAAATAGCAACTCTGTCATTAAAACTCTCATAGTTAGAAGAGTTTTTAATGGATTGTAGCAAGCTTTGATTGTCTCCAACCTTAAAAGAAAAAGTGTCAAAGTGGAGACTGCATCCAAATTATTATTATTTATTTTTTTCATCGGAATTTTATTACCTTATTTAGAATATCTTGAAAATCTTTGATGAGTGATATGGAAGAACCTCTTGAGTCACGATGTGATACAAGTTGAAATCGAGCTTCAACCTCCCATATATCCAGTTCAGTCAAAGCTTGACGGATTACTATTTCACTTGATGCTCGATTATTTAAATCCTGAGAGTATTTGTAGTTTAGATTATGAAACAGTGTAGCACGAAACGAGTTATGAGGGCCCTCCTACGCATATAGGTAATTAAATCCTCACCTGTAAGGCTTGAGGTTGGGACACAATATTTTCTTTAACTGCCAAGAAATCTCCAAATACCAAGTTCTCTACAGGCTTGCTTGGAATACTCAGCAGGCCAAGCATTTCAATCCAGTGTTTGTCACTAAACATATCACCCCTCACTAACTTAAGAAGAGGAGTGAGATTCTATGAACAAAGAACAGAGAAAGAATCAAAGTGATACCTATGATCTAACAACATTGCATTATTTTCTGATCACCTTCCTTACTTTATACTTCTCAACATCCTGCAGAAGGCGAATTGTGAGACTTGTTTTGTCAGGGCTTGATTTTAAACGTGCTTCCCAAATATTTAAGAACTCTTCAAACCGATAACTCTTACTGCGGAAGACTATCCATTCTTCTTTTGCCATGCTCTGAATGCCTGGATATTAAACAAGAATTTAGCTTTCCTCAGCTCAAAACGTCTACCTTTGTTGACAATTACAAAATATTTATTACCTGTGTTGAATTCATCAAACAAAGACCACATGCTTTCATGATGTTTCAGATCTTCCTCTATCTTAAAGCACATTCCAAATTCTGGGGCATTTAAATTGAAAATTTTACAATCATCACTGGAACATATTTCATAGATACAAGTTTGTCACACATTTTCAGATAAGAGGATGAAAACAAAATATTTTTGCTTACAGCATTTTGTCCTTGCGTTTTAGCATGTCATTCCATTCTTGCCGTTTCTCTCTCAGGAAATCGAGACTCTGCATTAATAACTGAGGGCCTCCATCAAGCAGGTTGGTTTCACGTGGCTTGAGCTGTTCCCATCTTAATCCAAAATTCTCAACTTCCTCTTCAAAACTTTCTACCTGACTTTTGATTGTGTTCTTTATGCCTTCAACCTATGTAAATAAAGTGGTGTAAAGGTACAAGATGACATCAAATACAATCAATTTTACTTTTAGAAAAGTATTACCTGTTGGTCTAGGAAAACTTGGTGGTTACCCAAAATAGACTGGAAATTGTCCCAATTACTAGCAACCCGAACTACTTGTTCCACTTTTTCCTTTGTCCAACTGGCAAGAGTCCCATTTTTGAGCTGCAGTTCAGCCAATAATGTCACTACCTAAAACAGAAAAATTCTTTATTTTTCCACAGTTTGTTGTTTTAATTAAATGTTCTATTTAATCAAGCAGTTTGAGTTGACAATAACAAACCTTTGTAGATTTGTCAACAATTTGAGTATAGGCTGCTTTGGCCTCTCCGATCTCGTCGATAGTGCGGGCTTGCTTGGATAGGGCATCTGTTGATTCACTGATGAATTTATCAACAAATGCTATCTCAGCTAAAATTGAGGCTTGAAGCGAACTTGTAAGTGTATCCCAATAATGACGATTTTGGAGATCAATTTCTGCTCTCACAGGTGCTAGTGAAATAGTGAAGCATTCCAACTTTTCATCAGAGCTGCACAATCACAGACATTGTCAATTCAGTTATGTAATGTTATGCATAAATAATAAAAACAAGCAATTCATACCTTGGCAATTTAGCAATTTGTTGACCCCAGTTCTTTGATGCTTTGAAGTTATTGTCCCAGTCTTGCCATGAATGGAGATGCTCTGCAACCAGTTGATCTAACGGAACAGCTCCTAAAGCAACCCAAGGAATCCATCTTTCCCGTAATGCTTCCAGCCTACTGAATAACTCTTCTGCTTTTGCAAAAACATCAGCAAAGCGATAAGCATTTCTGAGAACAGAGAAAGATTTGATTTGAATTTCATAATATTCCAAGAACGACAAGACCAACAATAAAATGATTGCCAAAGGTTTCATACCTCTCTATCATGACAGGAAAGATTGAATTATCTCCAGTTTCTGAAACTCCTCTGAAAAGATTTGGAATGTTCAGATATCGTTTGAGCTGTCCATAGTATTTCATACGTATTTCTTCCAGTGGGGGACGAAATTGAAGAACCTGTTGTCTGCGAGAAAAGAAGCAATCAGCTTTGTATACTTGTGAAGAGAGAGTGAGTAATAATAATATAAACTGTTGGTGGAACATGCTTTCCTCTGCTTGAAGTAATGGCCATTTACCAACCTGTAAACCAACTCTATGGGTATTTCTGCAAGGTGTTGATTTAAATTCTGCAAACCTAACTGGTACTGATACTCAAGAGCTTTATATAGTTGATGGTCCCAATGCAAACGCCAAGAACGCATATTACTAAACTACAATAAGAGAAGAAAACAATTTACGAATTATAGAAGAATCCATATTTTAAACATACCTTACTGCTGACGTTAAAAGCAAGGTTTTTGACATTTTCTTTGTTATATCAGAACCATGATAAGTTGGAACAACTCTTACCTCCTGTTCCACCTGAGTCATTATTCCTCGAATTTCTTTTAATGATTCTTTCCATTGTTGCTGTTGCTTTAAGAGATCAGTATCTACCAACAAAATTACCTTGAAAAAATAAGAAAGAAAAAAATAATTAAAGCCATTGCTATCTTTCAAACATATCAGCAGACGAAATTTGAAACAGAAAATATACCTTTCCCGATATTTGTGAATGGTAAGATGCTAACTTGTTGTTTTCTCTGGCAAGCTTCTGAACAATTGTTTGCAATTTATTAATGTAAGCATCAACTGCAGCAGTGTTTGTCCATGTGACACTTGATTGTTCCTGTACTAGGCGTGCCAATTCCATGGCAGTTGTCAGCATCATTGGTCTCTGAGATGCAATCATTCGGTCTCCAATTGTATTATGGAAATTAGCTACCTGAAAACAAATTGCATTAGGTATTTTTTCAACAGAAGATGTACATGGTTGTAATGGACAGAATGCCTCCTCCCTGATCCTTACTTGTTGCAGAGATTTAGCTTGACGCATGAATTGCTTGGCAAGGTCAGCAGCCTCACGAATTGCCACTGGGATTTTATACCCAAGCAGTGCAAGATGGCGAACTTCACGAATTAGACCCACTAATTCTGGGTTGTAATTAACATGCATCAATTTTCCTTGCTCAAAGTAAACAACTCGATCATCTGTTTTCAGACTTAAGGAGAACAGATGAAAACATTTTAAATTTTTTTAGAAAGAAATGTGCTGGAGTTCATTTTTTACTTTGGCCTACCTCAATCTCTTTGATGACACAGCAGACCGGGTGTCATCCAACCATATTTCCCATTGCTGACTTCTGTATTCCTGAACATCCTTATTGAGAGAGTTCAAATTGCGTTGAAGGTCCGCAAAAGCACCCAAATCACTCAAAATTTTGGAACTTGTCCTTTCAATTTCTGCTAGCTATGAGTTGAATAAAAAAAATGTATGAATACTTGCTATAGAAGAATACATATTTTAGACATTATTTTCTCCTAAGAACACACACCTTAAATTCCAGCTGACGAGCCCAACATATATTGCTCACTACAGGAGGCAAGTCAAAAACTTCATTTCCCTTCGGTCCAGCACGAAAATTTGTAGCAACGCTGTGAACATACTCCAACAAAAGGCTAAGTAGATTTTCTCTTTCTGGTACCAACGATCTTCTCACACTGTCCAGCTGAATGAGTTCCTGATATCTTTTGAACTCTTGAAGAAGCTATAAATACAAAAGAAAATTACTGTCAACTTATTGCACAGAATTAAAATAGATTTTTATAATAACAATTGATAATTTACCTGCAATGTGTTGGCATTTACGCTTCGAAGTTGAGTTTTTAATTTTGATGCAACCCTCTCTTCAGTAGGACGTAGAATTTGATGAAATTGATTAACCGACGCTCTCCACAACGGTTCATTGTAAGGATTTACCTGAAGGACAAAAGCAACAAATAGTATTAAAATAAAATTCAATCCACTATTTTGTTGTACAGTTATTTTAGTAACGAGATGGATGGTGCAAGATCACTCACTAAGAGTGGGCTGATTCCTTCAAAAGGCTGGAAAGTTCTATTTGTATTTAACTCCTCCTGTTCATGACGAGAAAGCAACCTTGTTAACTGGCGATGCAGAGTCCTTATTTCCAGAATTTCAGTGAGACGTTTTGAGAATGCATGGGTATGCTGAGGAACATATGGTTTTCCATTCCATGCATGAAGGGAATGATTTGGCCAAAATAAGGATGTCAGTTTCTTGCAAGTATCAATCCATTTTTCGCAGGCAGCAATGCTCTAAATGAGAACAGGAATATCTGACATTATGTGGTACTCTTAAAACACAAAAATCATTTGAAATTCCCAAATCCAACCTGACTCAGTCCCTCTTCAACAATAGGAAATGGTGATTGCCACAAATCAGTATCTTTCAATTTAACTTGAATGAACTTAGTTACGGCATTCCCTGAAGAAAGAGGAAGAAGATTAGTTCAAAACTTCTTTCCTGCGATATCTAAAATTACATGATAATTTATGCTTACCAATAATTTCCATCAAGTTTTCCATTCGTTTCTGTGGATAGTGATATTCGTCTAACTTCCATATGTCATCCAATGCATTATGAGCAGTTTCCAAACTCTCTTCCAATGATGTTAGAGTGTCCAAAGATCTGACGATCAGGAAATATTAGAAACAGCAAAAGAAAAATGAAGAACTATTTGCTTCAAGAACTTACTTCAGATCATGGACAAGAGGATCCAGAACATTAAGAAAAGCTGTGGCCTTTACAGAATCTTCTTTCTTCTTTGCTGATTTAGCCACCGTAACCCAATACTGAAGTTCATCTTCTGGGGTGACAATGACTGAAACATATGAAAATATGCAGTAAAATATGAGGTACTTCATTGGAGTAGTACTTTAATTGCACAAACATATGAAAAATAAAGTAACGAAAAAAAATCTTGCACTATCATACCATTGATGTTCGGCTCATCACCAACTCCGTTTTTAAATCCTTCATTTTTATTCAAAGTTGTCCTCAGATTGGCCTCTAAGAGACTGATCAGCTCTTGAAGTTTAGGATCTATGCTATTTTCACCTGGCAAATTCTGAAGCAAGATAAGAGTGATGGGATCCATTCTGACGTAAGCACTTTCAAAAATGAAAAGAAAAACACTAAGGAATATTTATCACCTTTAAGAGAACAGGGGCATATAGTTTGTGCAAAGCATGGTACAGAGCAGATGTGGGGGAACCAAGCATTGATGACACAAGCACATTTTTATGCATGTTCTCTGGAGTAACAACATCAGGTCGCAGTTTGAAGAAAACTAGTGCTGCTCCATCTCCCGAAGAAACCTTTGCTCGAAGAAAGAAAACAGATACAGAAATATAATCTGATACAAATCCAAGCTCATAAAGATTTGACTGTGCATTTACCTGAGTACTGAAGTTGAAACCATTCTCATGACATTCAACTTCTAGTGTCAGACAATTTCTATCATCCAAGAAGCTAGTCAGGCTTGAGTCAATGCTTGAAAAATCGGACTCTGATAGAGACTTATTAAAATAATCAGCTGAAACAGAGAGTTGGCAGGAAAATAATGGATGAAACCAATTACACAGTCTAGCGGCTCCTGCTGTGATCTCTCCTTTGACAATACATTGTCAATGGACTGCTTAAGGAAGGAGCAGCCAAAATAAAAAAATAAAAAAAAAATAAAAAAACCATGCCCCAAGGAATACAAAGATGAAATCCATTAGGGAAAGAAGCATGTTGCTACCTGAAGTTGTGAGGATGAATTTTTTTCTTGAATCTATAGACATTGCAAGATGTTTTTTAAGACACCAACTAAAGACAGTCCTTGATTGAAGCAGTGACAGTGAGAAGATTTACCACAGGAATTTCAGGGTTTGCAATGACTTTCCCCCAAGTAATTCAGCCATAATCTAGCTTATCTGTTTCGCTTATTTCCTCTCCTTGAAGCTGCGTTTCGAAGATTGTGCTTATGTTTTGATTTAAACCGGTCATGTTGTCATGGCAACAGAGCCGACGACATTTTCAGAGTTTGCTATTAACATAGCCGTCATGTAATAAATTTGACAGTACATCTATGCCCAAACTGATATTCGAACATGAAGAATGTGCTACAATTTCAAAATAATGCTATAACAAAACATTTAATTTGTTTCTGCTAGAACGAAATATAAACCCTCAGTGTTTCCACCTGAAACGGTCTGACTGAGAAGCACTGAGAAGCAGACAAAAACACAATCAAACAGAGTTTTTAAAAATATCTAGTAAATATTGCCTCATAATCAGAATTTATGTGAAAAATTACATTAATTGGAAATAGACCTATAATGATTCTAAAATGATGTATAAGGGAACAATATTTTAGTGTGACGGGGGAATTTAGAGAAGGTCAACTTGATGACAAATTGATACGCATAGTGTTGCTATCTAATAATTTTCACAGTATCAGAGATTCCTCACACAGCAAATTTCGGCGCATGCAATATATTTGTGAAGCGTTAATTAATGAAAACTTGTGAACAAAGGTATGCCGCTGGTTGGTCAAACTGGATTTCTCCCCTCCCCCAACTTCTAATCCTCACCACCTACTTCCTCACCCCTCATCTACGGAGTGACGAACCGACCGTAAACATGGAACGTTGAATTCTAGTGGGGTTAAATGCCGTCACAACTTCCCTACTTTATTGTTCTCAGCGACAATTCCCATCTTAGAGTAGCCCAGTGTATTCGCTGATAGCTTCTCTTCTCCTGAAGTTTTGCTTATGGTGTCCTCAATTCATAATGCTACCTTCTTTGGGATGTTTTTCATCCCTCGAGTGTCCTTTCTACAACGGGGGTGCAGGACAATGTTCTCGGCCTTACTGTCACTACAGACATGTCAAAAGAGGTAATTAAAATACGTTCTTCTTCTAAACACACCCATCACCACTATTTCCATAAATTTACTATCCAGTTCATGTGTTGGTCTCTAGCTGTCAAAAGTTACATTTTGTTGTTTCTTCATGTTTCCTTTCTTAGCCTAGTGTGTTACAACCGAAATGGTTACAGTCTAAGGTTTTAGTTGTACATATCTGTGCCAAGTATGGTGCAAGGCCTTCATTCTTCACACTGTCAACCTGGTTCACTCCAACCTTTCCTAACCTAAATTTTCATGGAGGTGTTCTACATTCTTGCCAGAATCGTTCTTATATTTTTGTTCTTATCTCTCTTACAGATCCAAATGCTCCTCCTGAACCAGCTCAAGACATATTAGGACCTGTGCCTTCAATTGAACCTAAGGTATAATTTACATGCATTTCATTGTTCATGGAATTAGTTAATATTTATTGCAGATGCACATTTGTTAAGTTTGTTAGCTTTATCTCCAATTAATGTTAGTTTGTTTGTTAAGTCATGTCCTAATGCACGTATATTTACAGATTGAAGGTGATACCAAAGCGGGGCCCAGCAGCGAATCATCCCACAGAAGCCGAGCCTCAATATACAAAGCTATTGTTGACGCTGCCCCGGCATATAATCCAACACCTATTGCTCAACTGAAATCGTCACACATCCCCATACCTTACACACCAACGTGAGTATCTACTTAGCCTAAATTTTTTATCTGTTTCTGTATTTTGTTATCAAATAAAATTTTGTTCTTCTTACAGCAATCCAACAAGAAGTTCTGTTGTTAAGAAATCTAAACCTAGCTCTGAGTACGTGCCGCACTATGTGGGCACTTCTCGCCCCTCGTATCCACCGTACTGCCCATCGTCCATTAGTAGCCTTAATTCTCAAGTTCAAAGTCCTCCCTTGGATGATCCTCTCAAGAATCCTTTATATGAAATCTATGGCCCTGAAGGCGCCCAATACAGCCCTAATGATGTAGACCCTATCGGCACAGGTTACTCATACGCTCCTGCCAAGAGCGCTGCATATGCTCCTTACTCGCCAGAGTATGTTTCCTCAGGAACCACTTACAACCCCCAGTGCAGTCCTCGTGACTCTCAGCCTTCAGATGATGATGACGATGTTGACTTGGCAGCAGAGACAGCAGCTCAAACAAATGGAGATCCCAACGAGAGCGCAAGTCTTATTGATCTTGATTTGTCTGAACTCGACAACTTAGAAATTGAATTCGAGAGTGATGATGATAACGGAGAAGTTGACTCAAATATTGAAGATGCTTCTAAGTGTGAAAACAAAATAGAGAAGGAATCAATCGTTGAATCTAAAAGCCATAAAGAAGGAACTCCTTGTGCCAACAAAAGTTCTCGTCAGAAAGGAGAGAAACGTCGAAGTAGCAGCACAAGTTCCACTACTGTGTCCAAAAAACACAAATCTTCACATGATAGTCATGATAAAAATGGATTTAAGGAAAAAAAGACCTCCTCCTCTTCCTCAACATTACCAAAACAAAAGAGTTCCAGCAATAGTAGCAGTAACAACCTTGACAAAAAGAGTAGCAGCCACAGCAGCAGCAAGAGTAAATCATCATCTTCTTCATCGAAGTCATCAAAATCTTCAAAATCTTCCTCTTCAAGTGAAGTCAAGAAGAGTCATTCATCTGATTCTAAAAGCAAAAGTTGTTCCAGTTCATCTAGCTCTAGCTCCAAGCACAAAGACAGACGTCAGGAGAAGGAAAAGCCTAGAGTGAAACAAAAAGACAGTGACAGAGAGAAGGAGAAAGAAAAAGAAAAGCATCAGTCGAAAGAGAAAACCCACAGCATGAGCAAACATAGCAAAAAGCATAGTGGTTCTAGCAATAAAGGTTTAAAAATTCTTCTCAATTATTGTGTTTTGTTGACGACAAATATTGTGGTCATAGTTTTTGTGGTTATACTGAAACAGATGCATCACTTATTAACCGAAATTTCTAATTTTATTTTACAGAAAAGCAAGAAATTCAACAAGAAAAATTGGAGGAAGAAATAAGAAAGCTAGAGGCGGAATTAGATGCTTCTCTTGAAGATGAGGATACGATTGAGCAGCAGTGTTACGAAATGTTTAGTGAATATTCAGAAACAATGCTGAATCAACCAGTCTTGGGGAAAACTGAAGATCAGCGAGTAACAGTTAGTGAAGAGCCAGTGTCTTCTGCACCAAGCAAGAAAAGAATAGCTCATCAAGCGTCTCACTCATCACTGCAACCAAAGTCTCAACCAGCTGCCACTCTTGCTAAAAAATGCACTCCTTATCAGGTATGTGGACGGATGGAAAATGATTGCGTTGCCGTGTACCTGCACCTATGTAAACAAGTATCAGTAATAATTTGCTCCTTACAAGGTTATGAAAGATCGATGGGAAATGCTAAAGAAACAAAAAAAGCAAGCTTTGGAGGCAAGAGCCTCTCTTGCACTGGCTCCACCAAGCGTGCCTCGAGCTCCAGTTCCTACCCCATATTCTTCCACGAATGCCCAATCAGCAACATTGCCCTCCTCAGGAACAGGTAGAGTTTTTATGTGGCTTTGTGTTTGTGCATTCTTTACTAAGCTTGGCTATTTTCACATCTGTTCTTTTTCTAGGAAAGAAAAAGATTGCTGGTGTCGCTAACGTTGCTATGCTCCTGAAACCTCCCACGTCATCCAATACCAAATCAAGTTCTTCATTAAAGACTGGCACTCCCCCAAATCGTTTTTATAACAAAGAAAGTCAACGGATTGATGAATTTGGTCGTTTAGTGAAAGTTAGAGTTGCTCACATTCCTAATATGGTAAGCAGTTTACACCGTGATTTAAATTAATGCGTGTTCTGATCGAAGAAAGTGTTGTTATTAACCTTACCAATCGGCAGGATTCACCAACCATGCGGAAACCTGTTGTGAATCCAAGTGATTGCAGGAAATTCAAAGTTGCAACAAGACAGGCAAATGTGAATAAGCTTTATCAAGCTTATCTGGATGCAGGATTTGGTGATGCTTCTCATGACATGGTATATAAATCTTGATATGAAATTAGAGAAATGATAAGTACTCACCAATTTTTGATTACTAATTCCCAATGTTCTTTCTTCCCTTATAATATTTTATAGGCTTTGGAGTCAGAAAAATCAAGCACTCAAGGAACAGAGTGTCTGGGTGTATACAGTCATCGAATAATCCAGATTATGAAAGATCTGAGGACATGTGCTGAGACATCTCAGAATGGACCTAAAAGTAAGAACTAATTTTGAATGTCATTTTGAGGACCATGGTTAGTGGTTTAGTGGTTCATGATAGTAATATTCTGTGAATTATGATTTTCTCTCTCAGTGGACGGCATGTCAGGAATACCGAATAGGGTTGTTTCCCACAGTGCTATGCTGGCTGGTAAACTTGGAGCCAGAGTTTCTTGGAGCATTCAATCCGCCAAGAAGGAAACAGAGTCCAAAGCCCGTAAGTGAGATATATCTCTTTTCCTTAATGCTGGAATGAAGGTTTTGACCATGACTAATTGTGTTCTGTTTTTGTAGATCTAAGCTTATACGAGCAGCTGCAGAGTTACATCTTGACTAAAGAGCAATTAGCAGAAAATGGCTTTCCTATGCCAGGTAGTGAAAAGGGTGTAGCTTCTATTAAACCAAGTTCCTACAGGGTGATTCAACAGCCCTCTGACCCTCTGCAACGAGTATGTATTAGATGTTTGAGGCCTTACTCTGTCAACAAACGTGGTGAGCAAGTGAAGGAAGAAGAATGTTTTTTTCATTGGGGCAGAAAATTGACAACCAGGCGTAAGTTTCTGCAAATCTGAACTTTTGAAATTCACTAATCAATGAATCAATCGTCTTGCTCATAAGGATAATCACCTTTTTTTAAAAAAAAAAATTTTTTTATTTTTTTTTATTTTTAGAATACCGCCAAGCAGAGACCAGATATACTTGCTGTGATGGAACTGGAACAGGATGTACTGTTGGACCATGTCATGTATTTGAGCAAGACTGGGAAAAAAATTCTGGCTATATGTCAACTCTTAGTAAGCCTTGGATGGAATCTGATCCTGGAGTTTATGCTCTTGACTGTGAAATGTGCTACACAACCGCTGGTCTTGAGCTTACTAGGGTTACTGTAATTAGAGAAGACTTGAGTGTTGCATATGAGGCTCTTGTTAAGCCAGCTCATAAAATTTTGGACTACAATACACGGTATGTCTTAGTTTTTCTGTCTTCTGCTACATTTGTGTGGATTTACCTCTTGCAATTTCATTAACCAATCTGCAATTCTCGATGTAGGTATAGCGGCATTACGGAAGAAGATCTGAAAGACGTGAGCACATCAATATTGCAAGTCCAAGCAACTCTTTTAGGGATGTTCTGTGATAAAACAATTTTAATAGGACATAGTTTAGAGTCTGATATGAAAGCTCTAAAGGTTAGTATCTTCTCATTTTGTTTGACTTTGAATTTGGTTGTAGTATGCTTATGCCTCTTGTTTTTATTTCAGATGATTCATCCAACTGTCATTGACACAAGTGTTGTGTTTCCTCATAAAATGGGACCACCTCAGAAAAGGGCTCTCCGGAATCTTGCAGCTGACTATCTAAAGAAAATAATTCAGAACGATGGTATGTATTTTCAGCATGCAGCAGTCAAAGGAGATTGTTCTTAGCAAAAACTAAGATTTCTTATCCCTCTCTTATGATAGTTTAAAACTAAACCTATTTTGCTCTTCTTCTTTTTTCATGTGATCTTCAGTTGGCGGCCATGACAGTAAAGAAGATGCAGTTGCAGCCCTGGAGCTCATGCTGTGGAAACTTAAGGAAGATGAGAAGACAAGATAGCACTAAACATAAATGAGTATCCTTTAATGGAATGGATTGGTGTATATTTTCTTTCCATTTGAACTGTTAAGAGAATTATTGATTAGTTAAATTTTTATTTTTTGTGGTCTTGTGAAGGGCGACAATGTTCTATTTCTTTTAAAATGCTCTTGTAGCATTTAAATTGCAGATGTATACAAAGAGCAAAGCACTCATTTGAATTTTAAGGACATAGAGAAATGACAGTCTTGACATTTTCCTATACAGTCTTTCAAAATTTTGTCTGTGCTCAGTCATTTCAAAGTTTTGTTACAGTGATATTTGCTAAAGGTTTATTTGGCTCAAAACTTTCTCCTATTGGCTTTGTTTATTCCCAGTTGTAAGTTCTGGAAATTCTGTGGTGAAAATTTTGTAAGGTACAGTTTAGTGTGATTTCTTATCTCTTGTAATTAAATAAGTTAAGCTTGGAACGTTCAAGTGGTTCTCTTTCTTTGAACTGATAACCTTCTTTGTTATGGGATTTGTTAAGATGACACAAAGAGACGAGTTTAGATATTTATTAAAGCCCACTTTGTAGTTTGGTGTACTGGTAAGGAACTTCTGTTCAAATCAATATGTTTATATAAGACTGAACCAAGTTTTGCACCCACTGAAAGTAGATATAATTATTATTATAATATTGAATGTTTATCTGTTTGTTATGAACAAAGTTCCTTACCAATATTCACATTGCATGGCATGAACTTAGTAAACTTGTAGTATTTTAAGCTATTTGTTCTGAACATAGTCTTATACTGTTCTGACTTGTGATGTTATAAATTAATTGTTGCTTATAAGGACTGTCTTAGAATCAGAAATGAATTTTCTGGCTCAAGAGAGTAATTTTGAACTTGTTTATAAGTAAGTGAAAATTACTCTGGTTGCGTAGATATTTGTTTTTAATCTGTAATTTTTTCCATATTCAAGTTTCAAAGAATTCTATAAAGTGTACTTTGAGATTTTCTCTCTTTTCTGACACCAATGGGATTGACTATTGGGAACTCAAAAATTCTTGCACCAGAATCTGAAATGTTGTCAATAGCTCTAACATTTTTGTTTCATTTAGAATCTGTGATGTATAAGATGCCAAATAATTGAGGAGCAAACCATTGCCGTACTGTTGCTGTTTAGTAAGTAAAAATGTGAATGCAATGTAAATCATACATATTGAATAATTTTCTCATACTGGCTTTTTTGTGGCATTTGCAATCTTTTGACCTAAAAGGAGAATGTTCATAAAGAGTGGCTACATGACCTGTGTTGCCCTATAAAACCAATTGATGTCTTAGGTTTTGCTTTTTGCCCAGGTATTACACAATTTCAACGATTGTGATACTATTGCATTATGTCGTTTGCGTGAGGCCTGTTGAAGAATTTTTTTCCTTTACATTGAAGGCCTATTTGCTCCAAAACTATTATATTTTATGAGATTTGAGCATTCTTTAAGTCTTGTTGGATACTCCCTCATTATGTTGTTAATCTACCTCTTACTGTATTTAGTCATTTACAGGTCTTGCACGTTACTTATCGCTTAACTGTTCTTGATTATTTTTAACTGTCGGAAAAGGTCAAATTCACTATAGTTAGCAAAGTACTATTTATTTTTAAGAATCTGCACTGGTTACTGTATTGTTACAATTCGTCTACTATAGTTATTTTGTTCTTTACATATATTTGGGTTTCTGAAGTCTCAGAACTCTTATGACTTTGTACCAGATTTTGTTTTTTGCTATTGTTGTCACCCTACAATAACTCTCAGTTCTGATTAATTATTTTCATGTTTTAAATTCATCCGCATTGAAGAAATCTTCAAATGTTACATGCTAAAACAAAAATAACATTTGAAATAAATCTCTTATTTTGCAATTCTTTTCTCCATCTTCTTTTCTTTTCTCCCTTCCTATTATCTTTACATGAGTTGTATGTATTCCATGCAATGACATTTTAAACCATATTTCACATGTCTTGGAAATTACAGCAGAAATAAAGTGCTTTCAGTTCTGATGAATATTTTTTCCCAAAAAATCAAGACCTTCAGTCCAGATCTCATATTTTAACTAGCCCAGTAAAGCAAACACAAATTAATTGAAGAGGGCAATTACTTTTCTCTTCCTTTTCCTGTATTCAAACAGTTCTAAGAACAAAAATTGAAGTTCCTCAATTAAAGGGCTAGGGGGGAGTCCTCCCCCCACCCCCAAGAGGTGGATCGAAGAGAGAAACGCTTTTCGCGGCGGGTAAGGGGGCAAAGAGTGCGTCTCTCTCAGGCGCGGATATAGAAATGTGCGGGAGAGATGCACGCCACCAGGGACGTACTGGCTGGGGTTGGTGGTCAGGAAATCCTGACCGCC
>CABIKL010000133.1:0-30629 GCA_902196195.1 Aptinothrips rufus | reverse complement strand
AAAAAAAAAAAAAAAAAAAAAAAAAAAAAAAAAAAAAAAAAAAAAAAAAAAAAAAAAAAAAAAAAAAAAAAAAAAAATTAAAAAAGGATAATCTTAATTTAATCAGGCGCCAGATCAAAATGAAATGCTGATTTGAAAATCAAATAAATGTTCGTTAATCACATGCAGCTGAATATGTTTTCCTTACAAGGAAAGTTTATTATGGTACATCATGGGACATTGCCTTGAACTTACCTATTAACAGGCTTTTTGACAGAGTTTAACATAGGTCCAGGTACTTTGCGCTGACCAGTCTCTCGCTGCACCAGTTCTAATAGACCAACACTGGGCAACCATGCCTAAAAATGATAACTCTGGTCAGTTAATACATTTCAACGAGTTCACAGAAAAGTAATGGAAATCAGTACTTGTACCTTTGTCTTCTCAGCAGTTGCAACAACATTTCGCTTAGGCTCTTGATCGTAAGCAACTGACTCACAACCAAAGTGCTCACAATATTCATGAACAAACTGGCGTTTTTCTCTGTTCATGACTTCAAACGAATGGCTGCGACTCTTCTGTTTGGACTGTTCAGAGAAATTTCATAAGTCTGCTGATCATAAGAAAAAACCGAGAAGAAAGAAATGATGCAAGTACCTCTTTGGCCAATTTTACTAATTCTGTGAGCTTATCATGCACATGTTGACAGAAGGCAGGATCTTTCTTCGCCCATGTACGCATAAATTCTGAATATCTTGGTGTGAGTTTCTGGCTGATATCTGGATTGCGAATTTGAAGTCCAATAGCCATTCGACGATTTCGCTCAATAACCTTGCATTCATCATTACACTCAAGTCTGGAAATGTGAAAAACGTGAACAAAACAAAAATTAAAGTTATATTACTAAGGCTCTCCAATACTCCATCACGATAACTATAAAATATGAAAGAACTTACGACTTCCAATAAAGCTTTCGTGTGCTGGCATTACCCATGATGTCACCAATGTCTATGCTATGGCCAAGCTGGACGTCAGCCATTTTGGATGCCAAGAGTGATGTCGCGATGCGTTGATATTCTTTTGTATTTTCAGCACATGGGCGCATTGCAGAACGATGACCGCATTCACATGTTACTCGCACCTGTGTATTTACAAAGAATTTTTAAAAGGGTAAAGTTCTTGATACTTGCAACCCACATGATAGTCATTACAGAACAATAAAGAGGTTTATGAGTTAAAGACCTAATAAGCAAGTCTATACATACCGTTTCTTTGCATGGTGTTTCAGGACATGGTCCTTCATGACAAGGTGCTGAGCATGGGTGCTGGCAAGTCGGCCGCAGAACAACACATGGTTGAATGCAAACAACACCAGAACGTAAGCAATCTCCTTTGTGACATAGCTGAATGCATTTATGGCGCCTACATGGCAATTCTTTGCTGCAGGGAAGGCCACATGAGAATTCTTTTTGATGACACGGTATACTTTTACGCAGCTGAAAAGAAGCAATTGTTATCAAGAATTACAAAATTTATGATGAAAATATAAAGATAAAACAGAGTCTTACCTCATGATTGCCATAACAAAACTTCTGAGTGAGAACCGTGCAAGGTGGACAGTTTGGTTCACTGTGGCAATTATGTAAAGCGGGATGCTCACAATCATGGCTGCGGCTGCAGGGTCGAGAACAAGGAGGAGGTTTGGTACCACATGGTACAGGTGGATAAATTACTTCGGTACCACATTCGCAGAACAGTTCATCAAAACTTGTCCTCCAACAAGGTTGGCAGTGCCCTCGATGGCACAGCTGCTCACAACGATGCAGCCCACAAGTTAAAGTATGGTTACATGGAAGTGGACAAGGATGATCTATTTCAATGCAGCAAAGCTGATTGCATTTATGCTTTGCACAGCTTCGTTTCTTTGTGCACTTCTTTTCACATCTAGCATCATCTGCTTTGGAAGTGAGCTGATCACAGGCCAATTCTCGATCCATATGCCCACATCTACACCTTACCATGGTTGTTAGTGGGCATGATGGGCATGGTCCCAAATGACATTTGGATTTGCAATTGTGAGGTTTACTGGGCTGACCACATGTAAGTTTCTTACAGCAAATTTTCTCACAGGTAGGAATCTCATCTATGCAGCTCTTTCTCTTGTGCTGAGGATTCAAACTTAACTCTGTCTGACCACAAGGACAGTGAGTTACAATATCTGGAGTAAGCTGGCAAGGTTTGCATTCACCAAAATGACAGATATCCTCACACCTATGGTTCCCGCATGACAAAGTGTGCCCGCATATTTCATTGCAAGAGAACTCAAAAGTACCGTGATTTTCCACAATGCAGTCAACTTCTCTCTTCTGCTTTTTGCAAAAGCACTCTGTAGGGGGATAAAAACAAGCCATGAAGTAAAACTAAGAAGCCAGTTGATGAGTCACATGGATTACACTGAAATTTGCATTTCAAAAATCAACAAACCTTGCTCAATTTTTTGTTTACATGGCTCACAAGGTCCAGAATGACATTTGGCTTCACAGAAATGGGCACCACAGTTAAGAAGTTTTTCACATGCTGACTCACATAGCAATGGCTTATCCAAGCCACACTTCACAGTCTGAGATGACTTGCCACAGCCACAGATTCTAGAAAAACCATTTACATACTGTCAACTAATGAAATTGCCTGGACAACTTTTATTCTTATTTTTTATTTACATCAGAAATCTTACCGTACAACTTGGGCCACACATGGTGGACATGGCCCAGGGTGACACAACAAATTGCAACGATGAATACACAGCAAGCGCAGGCCTTCCCGTGATTTGCCACAAATCTCCCCACAAGTATGAGGTGTGTCTTGGCGGTTCCATTGAGGGTCCAATATTTTCCCACAAAAGCAGCGATACTGAGATGGAATGTTTTCAGTCACATTCTGACATGCTGGGCAGCGCCAACCAGTTTCTACAAAAAATAGAATAATATTGAAAAATTAAGGGAAAATTCATGATTAATCATAGGTTAACTTTAATTTCCTATAATACTCACCAGCTTTTGACGATTTAGCCCATTTCATCACACATCTCAAATGCAAGACGTGGAAGCAGTTAGTGCAACTCCAAACAGAGTCTTGCTGTCGCACTCTGTCACAACACACCAGACACTCCAGAGTACCACGAGTCAACTGTTCAGTCAAGCGGTCACGTTGAGAAACATCATCACCATCTGGAATAAGAAATAAATAAAATAAATATATTCTGGTAAACCTCATTGTAATTCTTTAGTATGCATCTCAGTCGCAGATCCAGCGAGGAAAAAAAGAGGGTGGGGAGAGGCCATTAAGTAGACAGGCAATTTTTCTGGTCTAATGCTGTAAATAGGCAATTTTCAGGCCACTGCCATCTCCCAAATGTCATGCCTGCGCCTGATGTAACTACAGAGAAGGAAATCAGTCATGAAAATTTCATTTACCTTTGAGATTGAAGGTCCTCTGCATGGTTTGACTTACACCAAAGCCATGTTCTCTCTCTCTCAAATTTGAGCCATAATGACTTCGATCTTGCAAATTACTGTCTTTAGATTGAAACTTCCTATTTTCCAAACCAAAGGTTTCTTGAGTGTTGAAATTGTGTGAGGACCCTCTCTCTCTTTGAAACGAGCTACTGGCATTACGATGGCCTTGATCATCTTTCACAAATTCATATTGGTATCTGCCACGAAATCCATAACCACGATCATAACCCCTTGAATCTTGATCAAAGTCACCAAGGTTACGATACGAAGTCCGATCATCTCGGGACCTCTCTGGGAAACGGTCATCATATCTTCTGTTTTGCTGGTTGGAATAGAATTTATCTTGATAGTGCTCCTGTTCTTGGTTGGAGTAACGGCTGGAATATTTATCAGAAGATCTTGATGCATAAGGATCTTCTGAATGGAGAGTTGAATCCCGATCAGTGTGTTTAGTGCTGCCCCGTTCCCAGTATCTTGGCCGATCTCTTTGTTTTTCAGAATCTTTCTCAAAGCCCTTGTAGAAATCTTTCTTCTGAGATTTTTTCATTCCATAATCATTACTTTCTCGAAAGTTAAGCTTCTCGTTGTAAGGTGATTGACTCAAATTCCGATCTGAGCTGAACTCCTTATTACCATTGCGATCTCTGATTTTGCTGTTTCCAGAAAAAAATTCTCTGCTGTTATAGGACATGGTATCTTCACCTCCAACGGCTCCTTCATCTTGATGACAACCAGAACTGCTCTGCCCATTCCATTCCCTCTGGTTTCTGTTCTGATACTTTCTCTGACTCTGGATATTGAAGTTCTTCCCAGAGAATCGTGCTGATGGTCTTGAAGGCAAAGATTCCTGTGATATATCATTTACTTTGGAAGAATTATTACCACCATCATTCTTACCATTTCCTTGAAAACTAGAACGTTGTACTTGTTGACTCTTGTATGTAGAACTGCGGCTGTATCTTTCAGGTATGTTTGGTTCATAGTCCCCATTTTCTCGATTGAAATTATCTTCGCTTTTATTATCTCTTGAGTTGACTTTGGATCCAGGAGCAGAACCTTTTGGATGTTTTGTTCTTCTTGAAAATTTGCCTCGGTTGGTGGAATGAGGCACAAATTCAGAAGCTGTAGCAGTCAGAGAAGAGTTTGCAACCAAGTCACTCACAAATGATGAGCTGCCACTGCTGGTGTTAAAACTGCTCGGTCCATTCGCCATGTCTTCTTTTTAAAATTATGGCGGAGACTTAGGTGTGGTATATGTCAAATTATATCACTTGCAGTGGCAGTAGGTGCTTTATATGGTCAAGTATAATACTTGCAGCGGCAGTGGACGTGGCAAACAGGTGAGGCACTCCGTTAAAAGTTAGTAACGAAGTGTTCATACTCTGACAACAATGTCACAGATGGAACATACTCCAAATTTCAGTTTGGCCTTAAGGGCCAACAGCCCGAAGGCTTTGGTTCCAGAAGGCAAGGTAGGTTATGTGTCCTTATTCTAGTTCTAATCGTTATGGTTCAAGGGGACGGACCGATTAACCTAACAATTATGCAAAAGATGTAATATTTCTCACACCAAAACCATTCTCGAACGTCTGGAACCAATATGATTTATGTGTGGAATTAAATCTTGAGAAAAGACGACCATTCTCAGTCTTCTCTTGATCTCTTCATGGTCGACTCTGAACGAAACCTTGAAGCACGCAGATCAGAAACACAAAAGACTCTTTCCTCTCCTTAGTAATTTCATGATTTAGATGTGAATCTTCAATCTGGCTTCGCGTGGCACTTAGTTCAACTTGACAGATAAATCCAAAGTTGGTAAGGTGGTATCTTTGCCCTTGTTTTCGTATCGTGGTATCGTGCTAATATTATGTGCTCCCAACTGAGAATAAACAGTCGGTGACTTACGGTCAGTTTACGGTTTGGGTTACGGTTACGAGGGAAAATAGACGTAAATTTAGAGTGAATGCGAAAGTTGTTATTCTGGTTGACTAAACGTTGTTTTGTTTAGTCAGGTAGTGTGTAGTCTGTGAAACAACTTTTTACGTCCCAAAAACCACAAGAGCGCCCCGTAAGCTTTTCAAATTATTCAACTTCCTATTTGTAAACGGGTTCAGCGTGTTTTGAGTTCAGTCCACGGCCGGGACTCTGTGTCATGCAGCAATGCAGTCTGATCATGCACCATGCTCAACAATTCGACGTGTGGAGTTTCCCCTTTCTGTCACAAATTGCCTTCGCGATCAACGCGATGAATCATCGCCGTTGTTAGGGAGTATTCTATCAGGTATGTGTTTATCTTGAGATGCTCTTTGAGGTTAGGAGCGTTATGAGCCTGATTTTCCTCTGTTAAATTTTGCAGATCCAAAGATCGCGTGGCTAAGCAAAGGTCCCCTTCTGGAAGTTGTTGGGACTCATGATGGTGCCAAAATTGCAGCATGGACCTTTGGAGCAGTTGTTAGAGATTTCAAGACCAAGGTTTGTTCATATGAACACTACCATGCAAGCTGGATGGAGGAAGGTGTCGGTGCGGGGGGTCTATTGACGGTCGCCAGATCTAACCCGCTCGAATCAGACTATCAGTCTGCTGAGAGGCAACATCACAACACATCTGTCTGAAGTTTGCCTCTCAGCAGGCTGATACACCGACTCAGCCGGGTCAGATCTGGCGATCGTCAGTAGACCCAGAGTGCTGACACCTTACTCCATCCACCTTGCTACTGTGATAATAGAACTTCCATAATTTTTTTAATGGATTTTTCATTGTTTCATTGTTACAGGTAACATGTGTTGCCGAATATCCACACTTAAAACCCGTAGGTGGTCTCAGCCATGTAGATCAGCTGCTTGTTGGTTTGGAATGCGAGTTGACTGGAGGCATGCTTTGCGTTTTTAACGTTGCCGGCTCTCGGGTGCTACGCGCGATTAATATTCCATCTAAAGTCACTGCAATCAGCACTGTGAGTCTAGGAGGAGAAGCTCTAGGTCCTCTCCATCAGTGTTTTAAGAACATGAGCGGAATTGCTGCGGTCGGAACTAATGACGGGCAGATACTTCTGGTTGATTTAAGGAGGCATGATTGTGACAAAGGTAATGTTTCAACTTTTTTAAAGTAGAAGACAAGTGAACGATTTTTTTTTGTTGGTGCCTATTGTTTAACTTTGGTTATTTCCAGCACTTCATATGGGTCATCTCACACAATGGGAGGGTGTTCGAGATGAACTCCAGTCCTGTGGATTGCTTTCATTGAAAGCTCTTAACTCCAATATTCCTGAAGAACACTCTGATGACCACATGTATCTCCACTTGAATGGTAACTTCCATAAGAAGTCTTTTTCTTCCTGTGCTAATTTGTTGAAATTATACTTGACTCCGTCTCCTTAAGGTTTGCTAGCTTCATATAGCAATCATACGTCGTTTGTTATGCCTTTGCTTGGGATATTGTGAGCTCCAATAAAGTCTCACATAGTAACTTCTATCCTAGAGAGCAACGAGAGATAAGCATGGATTTTTCAGTTGCAAGAGGGAACATCTGGAATATATAACAAATTAAATAATGCAAAATTTGAGTTGAGTTGAGTCCCTCCTAGCTCTTAAAAAATGTAAATCAAAACAAGAAAAGGTGTACTGTACCTATCAATTTTTAAATTATTCCAAACCTTATTTTGGTTGAGATTTGGGAATTTCAACTTGCACTCTCAGTGTCATTTTATAGCGTAATATTGATACTGTCTCAAACCTATGGTCTATTATTTTTCCTTTTAGAAAAGTATTTTATTCAACATCAGAGGCTGCTTGTGCAATTTCCATCACGAGAAGGTGGTGCTTACATGCCTGAAGACCCATCAGTAACTTCAATACTTTATTTACCCCAACTAGCTAGTTTGTGTGTTGGCTTTGCGTTTGGATCCTTCCAAATATGGTCTTTTCAGACATTGACTCTCGTGTAAGTATTTCTTTATATAGTTGATTCTGGAACACAAATTAGATATTATGTTCCTATTCAGAATTTTGAACTTCATGAGAATGATTTTGTCAAAGAGGAGTAAGTAAGAATGTAAATTTGAGGAGCTACCCATCATGATTGAAATCTTATATTTCAGCTTTTGTTACCCATTTATATTTCCAATGTTAAAAGTAATCTGTTCTCATCAAAGTATTGAGTAAGGTTGGAATTTTGACTTAAATATATTTTTGTTTATAGGTACACTTTGCCTCATAACGAGCCAAATCCTTTGGTGCGGCTTTCATTTCAAGAGGCTTGTGATGACCCAAATGCATATTGTTATTTGTGGGCTGTAAGAGGAGGTCTTGACTCTGACAAATCTTCAGGTGATCTAGATCATCCATTGACAGTCTATGGACCGCCTTCAGCAACCATGTACTCATTATGTTATGATGAAAAAATATATTTACCCGAATATGGATATTTTTACAAAGTAAGTTCGATTGTAGTTACTTGCCGCTAATGCAAGCTGTATTTGATTTCTTTTGTCATGCTTTTATTCATAATTTTTTATTAGATATAGCTTGTTTTGGTTTTTATTATATTTTGTTTAGCATCTTTGAGGCAGTTTTGTTTTGTTTTCAGAACTTTATGTTGTGTTCAACTGGCTTCGAATATGATATGAGTGTAAGTCAGGACACAGTTGGAGGACGTCTGGTTTCACTTTATTGTGTGAACCGTGGAATGCCAAATTTGGTTACATCCAATGTTCCATCACATTCAGATGATAGCAGTAAGTTGAGTAGTTTGATGATAACCTTACGTACATTGTACCTTATGTCTGCATCCTTTCATCGTCATTTATTTTTTTTAGGTGTTATAGGACCCTCCAGCAATGCTATTAGTTTGTGTCTCATTGTCTGGGAAACATGGGGACCAACTGGACCCACAAGCTCAGTTAATCCGTTGAATACTCATGTGGCCATCTTTGACATAAACCAGTGGTATGTTTTTGACTAATAAAATTTGCCTTGCTGTTTGGATCATTTATTTTTCTTCAAAACGCTTGATGTCTTCATGATGACAATACTAGAAATGATAGCACTGCTTCATTTTAGCAAGCATAACTCCACAGCAAAATCATATTCTATACTTATAATTTTTTTTAGGTATGTTGATCAAATGCCCAGTAGACTATCACAACGTGGGGGTCCTTCAAGGAATAAAACGATAGCAAGCTACATGGTGACATATGACCTTGGAAATATTATTAGCTCTAGTGGAGGTTCACTTTTGGATGTCCGTATAGATCCAAGTACTTTACTTCAGTTTTCTTCAGTTCAAAATGTGGAGGAATTCTCCAGACCATCATCTCTTTCATTTGGTATGTAAATTGACCATTGAATCATACAGTTAAATGAATTGAATTGTCCCTAAATCATTTCTACTTTTCAGAATCGAAGGTATTGATGGAGCGCCAGATTGTGCTCTCAAAACATCCAGGTGTGCAGAGAGCTTTGCTATCTAATTTAGTGTCCAGTGGCCCAGGTGCATTGATGACCCCTACCAGTCTCTTTCATGAATGTCTTGCCCTTGGTTTGCGCCCATTGCTTATGGATGTTTCTAGTGCAATGAACGTCCCCATTGTGAGTACTGGTTCACCTTTAAGACTGCTCACTTTATGTTCTGGCTTTTTGCAGTTCAGTCTCATAAAGCTCTGTTTCCATTTGCTTTTTCAGGAAGAGCAACGTACTTTTGTTCTATGTGTAGCGCTAGAGCAGCGACTGGGACGATACGTTTGTCGCTGTGCTCGTGAGTGGGCCGATGGCCGACTTTCAGCAGCTGGCTGTACACTAAGCTGGCTACTGTCTGTGGCATGGAATCGTGCTGCAGTATTGAAGCAGTTGGCAATAAGAATTTGTGCCCAACTGTTTGATCATTCTGGAGAGAAATTAGATGGCAACGCTCAGTGTCAATTACGCCATATAGTCGGCATTTTTCACTTGTTAGAGACTTTATTTGAAAATGTTGTTCAGAACAAATGGCATTTAGCTTTGAATGGTGAGTAACAACTAGATACTCATATTTTCTTAAAATGTTGGTGTTCACTTTTTCGTCAATTTATTTATTTTGCATGATTTTAGAGTGGCCGCAGGTGGCCCTACAGAATGATGCTTTGAAACTCGAATGCCAGTACTATGATGTGCTTCAGTGGTTGGTTGATGTGGAATTGTTGCCAGAAGGGCTTAGCTCTACAGTACCATATCCTGCTCAAGACATTGCTGACTTTTATCAACGAAGGTAGTATGCTCTTGTATTGAATAAGAAATTGTGGTCAGTTTTATGGAAACCATCCTCCTTTGTTTCTCTCTCTCTAGGCCACATAATATTTGAGTAGTGGTTCATTTGTCTGTTTATTTCTTACTACTTAAAATATTGTCATAACTTGATCATGGGTTTGCTCTTTCTTTGGCAGGCGCTTTGAACTTCAAACACTTGTACAGCAGCAAGGAGCACATGAAGAAACACAATATGTGCTCATGATTGACAGCCTTTTAAACAAACAGCCTGGTGGCACCAATGTTTTCTCTGAGTGGGAGAGAGATGCTGGAGGCAGCGGAGGACATGGAGCTGGCAAATACCCTCCAGCATCATTGCAGGCTTTACTTCGCACTTTTCTTGTGAAAGATGTATCCCTTGAAGTTAAGCTCAGTGTGGTTATCTATGTGCTCATGGACTTGGCAAATGTACTTGACAATGAGCGGTATGGGTCTGCTCTTCAGAACTTCATGCAGTTCCCGGCAGCTTTTGGGGTGACTGTTGGAAAGATGAGACTGGTTCAAGCCTTTTGGCACCTTGATCACAAAGCATTTGATACCGCTCTTGATATGTTATTGGATCCCCTTATATCAGTACGAGACATTGATCCATGGCAACATCAATGTGTCATTCGTCTACTTACACTGCAGGGTCAGGCCAGAATGGCTCTTCGTTATGTAAGAGCAAGGAAACCACCCCTGCAAGAGCAATGCGATGTTAGGTAAGATATTCCATACCATGAAATAAGAATCTAAGTCCTGCCTGGCTCTGCTTATCAAGCTGGCAACTGTTGGAAAGATGATGTTTTTTTTTGGCACATAAATAAAATTCTATTTTGCTTTTTTAATTCAATCAATCTTTGCTTAACAGGCTTCATCTTACTCTCCTAATTGCAAATGATCTAATTAATGATGCATTCATGTACCAACGGAGACACCGAACTCAGGAAAATCCTGGCATTTTGCTCTTGCAGTTTTTTGCAGGTAATTTTTTTATCCTGCACTCTTTATTTCCGTTAGTACTTTGTTTGTTTGTTTATACCACCCACATTTAATAATGTTTCATCAGGTTGTGAAGAACGGAATCATCTTAGAACCATTCTTCAGTTTGCCCTCGATGATGAAGAAGAATTAGCTTTCTTTCATTATCTTGAAACCTCCAAGCATCCTGCAGCAGATGACTTACGGGTTTTGTATTTACTGAAACGCTCAAGGTGAATGAGTTGAAAATGTTACTTTGCCAATACGTATATCAAATGATCAAATTAAGAAGTTTTAGTCCCTCTTTCCTTTCAAACCGTTTATTCTTGTTTCTGCTAATTTTCAATTCATTTACATGGTACGCCATATAAAATCATCTTCAGATCTTTTAACTTTTTCTCAGGTTGTCCTAATTATTTTTTCAATAACTCTTTGCTCACAGGTATGTAGAGGCTCTTGATGTGAATCAAGAACTGCGAAAAAAGGGGCGTCCAGGAGGTACACGAGATGTTGTTGTTAATGGCTTTTACAAAACACTGCCATCAGTTACTAGAAAGCTTGCTGCTCATTGTGCTCAGCAGCAATTTAAGCTGACATCATGGACTCGAAGTAAGATGTCGGTTCTTGCATATTTGATCAAATGTAGTGATCAGTGTGATATTACTTTTATATTCATATTGTTTCAGTTGAAAAGCCTACCCCTCTCTATGTAAATCCGAAGATTACATCTCCTCAGATGCGCTATAAATCATCTCTACTAGAGGCAGCTGTAAAGAGGAGCCGTGAAACATGGGCCAAGCTTGTGGATCGTATTCCTCCTGTAACATCAAACATTGAATCGACTCCCTTTCTGTGCACACCTCGTACAAAATTACTCAGACAATCAAGGTATGAATTGTATCTGTTACAATACATATTGGCGAACATTTTTGGTATCTTTATTATCATATTACCAAATTCAAGTTCTTATGTTATCTTGGAAAATGTTACCTCAATACAATGTTATCTAACATATTTTCATCACAGACCTGCCATAGCAACTGTTGAGAGTCATGATCTGGGTGGCCGCAAGAGAGCTCGAGAAGATGATTATGGTGACAAGCTTGATCTGAGTCAACATAAACGTAGCAGATTCCAAAGGTTTGAATCTGCTCTTGCAGAACTTCAGCAGGACAAGCCAAAATCAGACAAATCAAGGTGATAGAAAATTTTGCTTGTCATGAATCTGTTAAGTTTACCAAAGATCTAAAATCCAACTTTTTGAAACAGGTGTTCAACCTATTCATGCACAGACACTCTTCCACTTCTTAATACGCCAGTTATACAGCGGCGCTCCCCGAGCACTAGAGCTAAATTGCAGCAGCAAATGATATCTTCTAGTCCGGGACACTCATCTGTCACACCTCAATCAATTATTAAGGTATTATCAGTAAAGGTCTATATGTAGATATTTTTCTTCATTTTACCTCATCCTTATGTGGTTGATTCAAAGGTATTTTCAACTGTATTTAGAATTATTTCTTTTCAAGGTACGCCATTCGTTTACATCCAAGTCAGAATCACATCAGCATGTTGCACTTAAGCAAATTGTTAGTGAGCCTGAACTAACAGAGGAGGAAAGTGAGTCTGAGCTATTTCAGTCCTCAAGTAACCCCAAGAAAGGGGAATCAGAAACCGATTCTGAACCAGGAGATAATGATGAAGAGGAAGGACCAGTTGGAGTTTCTGCTCGTCGAAACATCGATTTCGAATCAGATTTGTCCTCTGAATTGTCACTCTCTCAGAGTTCTATTGTATCAAATGTACCTTCTGCCCGGTCCTTGTCACCATTGAGAACATCAGAAAGAAGTCTGTCCAGAATTGTTGTGTAAGTAATTCGTAATGTAGAAATCTTGAACAAGATATTTTTAGCTTCACATATTTGCTTAGTTAAAATCTCCTACTTTCCTACATGTAGGTTGTCAGAAGCACGGAAGGTTGGAAAGCCAGTTCATAGTGTAACATTTGGAAAAGGGTCAGTTTGTGTCTACGACCAAGATCAACCCGTGGATTCAGAAGTTGCAGTTCAAGATGAGAGCAGTAATGATACTGTTGAAGATGAGCCTACCAAAGAGGAGGACTCTGAAGATGATCCAGGTGACAAAGAACAGTCAACTGTATGTGGGACACCTTCATCACCATTGGAAGAGTCGAATGCTTCTTCCAATTCTGGGTAAGATTAATACATTATTGATTTATTATTCAATCATTTTGATATCTCTGCTTGTACAAGCTGAGTTCAACATTTAACATATTATCTCCCTTCCAGGCCATCACATAGTGAAGATCAGACAGCTGGCCAGAGTCTTAATTCTCCCACTTTTAGAAACAACCTGGCAAGACCTCCAATCAAGGAGATGGCCAAGCACCTCAGTGCAACCCAGTCATTCAAATTTAATGATGATGACACACCATCCCAGTCAAAAACGACTGCAATATTGGAGAAGCAAAATGTCACAAATTCTATGGAACACCAATTGGGTGCAGACTCAGAGACTTCACGACCCGCTGTACACTGTGAATCATCTGCAGCCGGCTCTTCTATTAGTAGTTTGGCTAGACCATCGATAAGGAATGCACCTCGTGCTAGTGTCGGAATAGATTTTGAGACTGTAGAAACTGGTTCCAGACATGCTGGGTCTTATCACAACATAAAAGGTAAAGAAATTTTAAATACAACGGAATCTTTTTCAGACTTACCCATAGAAAGTACATCTGTGGCTCAAGCTGAACCCAGGGAAGTGGAACAAATTGAAGAATGGGAGCATAATGAACCAACTATTAAAAGTGTTGTGAGCCAAAATTCTGTTGAAATGATCGAACTTGATGATGACAGTGAAAGTGATACTCCAAGTGAACATGGTGTGGAGGATGTAGATGTAAGTGAAGAAGAGGAAAGTAATGACGCAATGCAAGAGTATAATGAAGACAATAGCAAGATTTGCGAAGAAGCTCTTCAGAATGAGGACAGCGAGGATGGGAGTATGCTCTTCACTGATAACAGTAACATTTTCAGAACCACTCTTATAGGTAATCATTGTGCTTTTTCCCTCTTTTATTCTTTAATCCCTTTTTTGTATCAACACTTATATTATTATTTTATTTTTTCAGAGGATGTAAATTCTGACAGTGAAGCTGATTCTTCACAAGGTAAACATGAGGGCAGAGATGAACTCACTTCTGAGGAATCGGAATCCATTAATACTTGTTCTAGTGATACCATGGGCATACATGCTGTTTCCTATGAACCTCAATCATTTAATGAAAATGCTCAGCTTGGTCAATCTTCCATTGATATAGAGCTTAATGTTGACATGAAATCAGCAACTCAAGCTGCTGAATCTGCTGATCTAAGTCAAGTTTCTATTGGGGACAACAATGTTGAACATCCTCAAGTAGTTGAGGAAGCCCCTACGCTTCATCAGTCTGCTGTAGAGCAAAGCACACTTGATGATACAGAAGATAAGGAATCACCTGGTAAGTGTTTTTCAAAAAATATTAGTATAATTTCATATAAATTGAGTATTTGAAAAAAATTGTTGAAGTGTATAGATAGAGGGCATATACGCCTCGCTGTAAATTGTGCATGTAACCCGTGGTTTACATCAAGGATGGAAAAGGATTGAATTTCATTGTCTACATCATCAAGCCTCAGTTTATTTCATAAAGTTTTTAAGCTTAAATTTGGTAAAAAATTGAAAAAGTTATTTTTAAATTTATCTTCAATATTCTAATCTCATTCCATCTCTATCACATTAAAATTAAAACGTCTTGAATTTCTATATCATCGTGATTGCGTTTCATGAATTTTAAAATTTTGGTTTGCTAAATATTAGGATTTTATTTTCCTCTTAGTTTACATTGAGCGGTCTCTAGAATGTCTTGCTAGTCTTGAGCACTTTTGTTATTCAGCTTGTTCCTTACAGGTACAGTCAATGCTTCATCAGCAGTCAGTCATGAAGAACCAACTGGTGACACAGAGGAAGAGCATGACGATATGCCTCTACTCAGGCTTGAGACAGCTGATCCTGAAAGCCCACTCTCCAGTCCTTCCAAACTTACAGGTTCCAAAGCAAGTATCGAAACTGGCTTGGACAATTTCGGAAGAGGTGAAAACTTTGAAATAGCAGATACACCTCGGCCTCACAAGGAGTCACCGTCCCATACAACAGTGAAACCCCCCGGGCCTGAGCATGAATTAAGTCCCAAGAATGTGCCAACTAGCTCCACTGATGTTCCCCGCAGTCCAATAGTGGTTCAACATAGTCAGTCAGCCGCATTCAAGTCTTCAACTAGAAGAAGAACCAGGAGGAGGACTTCAGTGAGTTCCTCAATTTCGGAGTCCGCTGGTGAAGGGGAGCTGCCCTCTAGAAGGATAACAAGGGCTACTGCAAACTCAGCTATTGAATCCACACCTGATATGGGTGCAAACAGAAGTGAGAAGTCAGAAGACACTGAGGTGATACAGATGAATGCAGTGGACAGAGAAGATAAATATGTGCCATCTGTTTCAAAACGAAATAGAAGCTCGTCAAGTTCACAGGATACTCCAAAGAATGTGAAAAAGCAAACTCGGCACCGTCGTAGCACAATCAGTTCTGTTGGAAGTCATACAGAAGAAAAAGAATTGCAGCCTACAGGTAGCCGCAAAAGAAATTCTTCTTTATCATCTCAAGCTTCTTTAGTTGAAAATAATCCAGAAAGTCTTCCTGAACATTTGCTGGGAAAAATTTCGGAAGAGGGGTCAGTCTCTGACAAAAGCTGCAGCACAGCAATTTTAAGTAAAAATGTGAAAAATGATGAGGGTACTGAATCTGTTGGAAGTAAACATAGGAAAACTAGCGGAGAAAGTAAAAGGAAGCGCAAGACATCTGAAGTGACTGATACTGCTGCAGAGGAACATATATCTGCTCCTAGTAGTCATGCACCCTCAGCAAATACTTCTTTAATGGAAGAGTATGAAACTAGCAGACGGCTGACAAGACATCAACGAGCCATGTTAGCTAAGAGTATTGAAATCAACTCTTTAGTAGATCATGCCACCATGAACCAAACAATCCAGTCGTCCAAAGGCGAAGATGAAGCTCTAGCTTCTGATGATGATGATAGGATGTCACAAGTCAGTGTGAGATCATCCCTGCGTCTTCAAGCAAAACGTAAGAAAGAGGTACCCCAGGGTTCTCCAAGCTCAACAGCATCTACTGTTATTAATCCTGCTCTAACTCCATCATTGAAGAGACGACGTCGTCAATCTAGCAGTGATGGTAAGAGTCAGATTACTAGACAACATGGAATAAATTTTCTCTTTCCTTGTTTTTTTATGAAATAGGATAACAGCAGATGTTCCTTTTTTTTTTCTCTCTATCTTTTTCTCTCTTTGTTAACTCTCTTCATTCTTTTTTAAATTGTTGTGTTACAAAATCATCAGAAATTATTTTGTAATATGCTTCTTTTCTTATTGCTTTTTCAGTATCTGAGTTAAATAGGGAGGGATCTCCTGCAAGCTCGGTCAGAAGGCAACGGTCTCTTCAACCTCCAGGAACACCAACTAATCATGGAAGTTTGCCAGGCACTCCAACTCGTCGCTCAGCTCGACTGAGTGCTTTACATGGTAATTCAGCTCAAAAGGTAAGACAAGTCATGACATCAATTTTATTTGAGCCAAGTGGAGGCTGTTTATAGTTCAATAATCTTATAAATAAATGAACTTTCCAGAGTGAAGATGGTGAGTCAGTTGCCTCTATGAGCCCATCTTCTGTAGCATCAGGCCGAAGGGGCGTGCCACGAAGAATATCGCGGCATCCTAGTGTTTCATCTGAAAGTGAACAATACGCCTTTGCTCCACCTGAAGTTGAGAACACGATTTCAAATGAAAACACAGGTGAGTAATCTGATGAACAAGTTTGGTAATATTTGTTTTTTTAATTTTGCTCTATAATGCGCATGTTTCCTGCTTAGGTGGTGATGGCAATGTGATGGAAACTTTTGAATTTTCACCACCAAAGACCATAGTAACTCCCAGCAAAGCTCAAAGCATTGAATTAAGTGGTTCAACGTCAAAGAAAAGTACTCGCCAGTCAAGAGCATCTGCTTTGCACACCATTAAAGAAGAATCATCAACCAGTAGAATCAGTCAAGATGAACCACTTCTTGATAGCCCAGTAAATAGGTGTGAACTTTGTTCCTGCTTTTTCTTTAAGACCCTATGCGGTATTTGAACAGCCTAGTCATTATTCATTTCCTTTTCATGATTGAAATTGCTTGATTTTGCAGGCCGACTGGACGCCAAAGCTGGTACTTTGTCAAACCATCTAGTGGAGAAGAACAAGCTGAAGCCGAAGCTAACAAGGAAGTGGTAACTCAAACAAAGCAAAAAACAAAACAAGGTTGGCACTCAGCATATCAGCAAAGAAAAAAATTCCCCAATGTTCAAATCCCCAAATATGATGATGACAGTGATGACAGTGAGGGCAAGGATGAAGTAAAAACTAAGAGAGCTACCCGTCAGTCAGAATCAAGCAGCAAACAAAAAGAATAGGAAAATTAGCACAATGTTTTATATTTTAAAATTATCAGTCAGTAATGAATTTCACTTAAGGCTGTGAAGTTTTTTGTAATTATAGCTATACTCATGCTTTGTAATTTGCTGCTTCCTGTCAGCTACTTTTCCATCCTCCTTGGTGTTGTCATTATCTTGTTTGTACTCTTAGTGTAATTTTTATTTTGATACAGAATCACCCAATTTATAATGAACGAGTAATTGTAGAGTTTATTTTCAAAACTTTTCACATCAATTTTTGAGTGGAAAGTAATTTTGTAGTTTGTTTTTTAAACATTTCAAATAAATTTTTTTGACCAGAAAATACTTTTTAATACTTTTTCTTTCAAATCTCCACCTTAAACATTTTTGTGTTCGAAGCATTTATTTGCATTTGTAGGTATAAATTGTTCTTGAAACATGCGTGATGCTCAGTGCAGTTGTTCTCAAAAATAATGAGGGAAGTCCAACTCCAGGCATCAGATCTTAAGCTGTTGCTCCTATAGCAGCTTGTACGATCCACGAAAATAGAAAATTTCGGAGATAAGTAAAGAACGAACAGCGTTTAATGTGCTTTCCTCTCAGATTTCCAAAAGTCGCGGACCGGCTCAAGCATCTCGCCTTGACCCAGAAGAACCTTGGTTAAAATTTCATCCGTCGTGGCTGGCTCGCTCAGCGGCCGCCCCATCGATCTATGGTTCATTTGCGGCTGCTTGCGGCTCCCTACCTGCGCCGCGATGCAATGCGTGACTGAATACATAAAACGCCAAATCGATGGAGCACGCCGCGCCGCCCAGAGAGGCGCTATGCCGGCAGCCGACGCGGCGAGGGGGGCTAGCTGGTGGCGAGCAGGTGTAGGGGCGGACCAGGGCGGACCCATCCGAGAATTGAGTTCAGGGGTGACACGCGACTGGCACGCCATCCGGGGGAAGTTAGTAGAGCAGGTCAAACTGGAAACGGCGCGGCGCACCGGGCTGGTGCAGGTGAGGGAGTGAGCGAGCAGGGAAGGGCCACTGCTTCCCCCGTGGACTTCGTGGACTGGATCCGCAACTGAACCGCCATTCCTTGTTCGATCTCGAAGTGGCGCGGCGCGGTGCATTCCCACGACGGTGCGAGCCTTGGTGCGAGCGCGTCGCCCGGCGGTGTTTACTGTTGGCAAGGGGATGATCTCAATCGCGAGCACCGCGTTCATGTTCATCAGTGCGAAGAAAATACAAGAGATCACCACAGGTAAAAATGGTTCCGTTGATTTCTTTATTGTTTCAATCATGACGTATCTGCGTCAGAAGCTTGCCTGCCGCTACTACTCACACTCACATAAGATTTAAAATTTTTGATGCATAATATGCTAACGAAATACACTATATGTGATTACGCTGTGCCAAAGCGGAGAACAGAAAACTTAAGTCGTCTTCCGTCCATCCTTTGAAATTATAATTTATTTGTCCAGCGCAATCCTATTAGAAGGACAACCCAGTGATCCTTGACCCGCTGCGGGTTTGACCCGGTACGGTCTACTTTCTTGGAATTACACAAAATTATCGAACTTTCAGGAATATTGGGTTTGAATCAACTGTAATTTTATCTTTAAAAATTGTTTACCACAGTATCAGCACTAATAAGGCATAATAATTTTCTTTCTGGATTAAAATGAGCTGTGTTTTGACATTTTGATACAGCTGACCGGAGTTTGTTGATAAATATCTTTTCATTTTAAAATTTAATTTTGGGAGAGTGGTTTGTTTGCTCTGTTTTCAGATTTTTGAAATCCCAAGATATGGATAAAAAGTCAAAGAGTGGCAAAAGCAAGGCTCAGCTTGCATTTTATGAACCACCTGCTTGTGTGGAAAAGACCAGCTCTGAAATAATCAGTGAAGCTAGAGCTGCAATTATGGCAGGTGGAACACCAAATTTACCAAATCCAAATCCATCATCCACCATAATCCAGCCTGTCAATACAAAACGACCATATACTCCTCGGGAGAGACAAAGGACTTTATTTGGTCCTTCAAGAGGAACAGGACAGAGACCACCAAGTTCATTCAGGTAAGAATTTACTGTACCCACGAGCCAGATATCAATACAGCGTCCTAACTTGCTTTGTTTCATACAGTTTACGCTATCTGCAACATCAAGATAGCGTGGAAAGTGGAGAAGCAAGTTCTTCAAGTGGTGTTCCTCCGAAGCGTACCACTCACCTTATGCCCATTTCACACAGTCGCGTTGCAGCTTTAGATCTAGTAAAAGGTAACAGATCATTTTTTCTGTCCTATTTTTCTTTAACTCGTTTGTTTACACCAAATTTACTGACACGTCTTCAAAATTAATGACCATTTTCTTCACTTTTAGAGCGAAGCAGACCTTCCTTATCGGACATTGGATCTATTGGTGATATGGAAAACCAAATAGTTACTTTGAATTCAACTGTAAACTCATGGATACGTTTACCATCAATTAGTAGAATGGTGGAAGCACAAGATATGAGAAGAAAGAGGAGACACTTTAGGGCTGCTGCATCTCTTGATAATTGTATGGGTAATTTGTGGTTTCATTGAATACAAAAATTTGCTTATTGAGTAAGTTATTTTTTTATTTTTGCTTTTTTACATTCAGTGCCAGAAGAACTCGAAGGAGCAGAGAGCTTATCAAAGGTACATTCCATTGAAGCACCTGTGAGAAATGCTTACAGCAGTCCTAAGGAACACATTGAACGGCTGTCAGATTGTTTAAATGTGCCTGATCTTAAAAGAGAAGATTCTGTGTCAGCACATGCATTAAACAAAACAAGCAAACTCACACCACGCAAAATAATGAAACATGATGATCTCATAGTAAATGTCAAAAGTTCTGATGTTATAAAACTCAGGAAGAGCAGAGAAGAAGGAAATACAGAATCTCCAGACCAGATGGAAAAATTCAGTCTTTTTCTAGATGGGAAGAACATTTATGATCCTCCTGGAGTCGAAGATGGTTGTCTAGGAGCTACAAGAATTTCTGTGAACACAGCAGCCTTAGAGCAAAATCTTTTCGGACCAAATGTCAGTCAACAGGAACAGACTGCACATTCACGAGCAGAGGTAGATGGTGGTGTTTTTGGAGAGAAACTTCATGACAAAAATGGTAAGTGGCAAATGGTAACGTAATTTGGTATCAAGCCTATTTAATCGAGAGTTTTGTTTGTAAATTTAGGAATATATTTTCTGCCGAGATTATGCTCTCCTATCACACTTCAAAAAACACCTATGTGACCATACAAGAAAATGTCTTGGTGTATCAAGCAATCAAAGAGCCTTCAGAAGGTGCATTTCAAATGTTCCAGATCCTCACAAAATGGACCTGGACTACTGGACTGACTTTGAAAACTGGCTTGCCAGAATTTTGGTTGAGTGAACCTCTAAAAAATGTAGGCAAAATTTTTACTTTGGGCTTGTTATTGTTGTTGGTCCATATGGGCAAAGAAGTCTTGAAGGATGGTATAGGGGCTTTTTATTTCATTAAGCTTGTTGGTGTTCTGACACCTTTTGTACCATCAAGGTGAGTTGTGAATAGTGCACCAGTTTGTTGTGTGCTCAAAGTAAAAAAAAATTGATTTAAAAGCCCCTCTCGAGGAAAACTTCACCCAGTTAAAATTGCAAATAGCAAAACCTATAAAATCTTAAGACTTGAGCTTTGTTTTTTAACAAAATAAATAGATATTGTACCCTCAGTAAGCTAACAATTTTTAAAGTTGAAAGTTACACAATATAATTGCCTTAAGCGTTTCCCTTAACTGGTGCCCAGGACAAACCTACCATTAATATCATGGGAGTGAAACAAGTACCTTAGTACTGGGTTGTGAATTTACACCAAATAACTTGATTACTACACTAGTGAAAATGGTCTAGACACACAAAGAAAATGAGAGGTTGGAACCTGAAACAATACAATTATATTTTACAAGTACCTTTTTTCCTATAGGATCTTCGCAAGGAGGCTTTGAGCTGGACAAAGAAGCTGCAATATACGATAACTGTATCAATGAAGCAAAATTAGCAAATGCGTACAACAGGAAAGCCTCCGACGAACCTCTGAGTAGTACATCAAGAATTCAACAGATCATCAACAGGCTCACTGAACTAGCAACCAGTGGTAAATCAAACGAACTAAACAAAACAATAAAACAGTGTCGAGTAATTAATAATGAACATTATATTTTTTATTACAGAAGGTGCTGATGCAGTTGTTATGCAAGGTTTAGATGAGTTGTATGGAGCATTAATATGTCATAGAAAGGGTGATTTCAATTCCAAGCTCAAAACACAAGTCCTCAAATGTGTTTATAGATTTGTGGAACGTTCTGAGGACAACCTTCTTCTCAAACTGGCCCGAATCATATTTTGCGTATGTATGTCAGTTATTTATATTTTAATCTTATGAGTAGTAAATGGACTTTTTCTTAACACTTGTTCAAAATTTTCAGGTGCCTGTAACTGGAAGTAATTTGGCTGGTGTCTGTAAGCTAGTTTTTAAAGTAGCAAGAAATGATAAAAATGATAGCCTGTTTTTGGAAGGCAATATCCTGGGTAGGTTGCACAAGTACCTCCTGACATATGAAATCATTATTGGAATTATGGCTGACAAATCTCTTGTGTTCCAGATCTCTTCATTGATGCTTTAGGGTCTGCTAGCCCACTAGAAGATGCTGAAGCTTGCGTTTATGGATATGGTGCCCTCAAATTCTTGACTATGAATAACCAACTTCTGAGCCACATTCTTGATCTTGGCACGCTTGATCTCATGGTTCTGCACCTAAAAATCGTCAATTCCGCTGTAGGGAATAAAAGAATCCTCATTTTTAACTTCCGAAACTCATATAAAAATAACTCACTCTATCCTTCTATTTGAGCAGCGATCTGAAGGCGGAAGACTACCAGAGCAAACAAGTCATGCCATTTTTCAACTAACTGGTGCACTTCGAAATGTTGCGGGAGAAGAGGCAACATTCCCAATGTTGGTCATTAATGGTGCTGTAACTCAATTATGTATGTCAATGGAGTTGTTCAATGCTGATCTTGACCTCGTCTCCAACATAGCTCGAACATTCAGGTAAATACACTCAACATTTAAATATTAAACCAACATAAGGTAGTCAAAACCTTACAATGCTTTCTTTTTCCAGCATAATTTCAACCAATGATGAGTGCTGTCAAGCCATTGTCAAGTATAAAAATTGCACTAAACTTTTTGCAAAACTTTTTGCAAAGTATCCAGGAAGGCAAGACATAGTAGTTCGGCTGGGCTATGCCTTAGGCAATCTCTTAGCCAAAAGTGATGAAGTAAGATTGGAGGTAATATAAATTTTATAAAAGCAATTATTTGCACCCATTGTTAAAAAGAATAATTCTTTATTTTGTGTGCATTGTAAAATTCTTTGCCAGTTGTTGGAAGTAGATGAGGCGATGGGTACGTTATTAGACCTGCTCCAATTGTACTTGCAAAAGGACCTTGAGCTCGCGAGTCAAGAATCAGTGCAAACTCCTCAAAAGGAAAGTGTTCTGTCTTTGGAGGCTGGATCAGATGGTTCTATTGAAGATGTCATTGTCAAAGTAAGGATGATGATGTCTAAGGTTTAAATGGAATATGTCTTAAACTTGCCACAAGCAGACAAATTCTGACTAAATATATGAAATTGGATGAATTATATTTCAAAATTTCTTCCTTGTGCTTCACTTTGTTTTTATGCTTGCAGATAATAAGAATCATTGCCAACATGAGTATGAATATGGAGGTGGGAGAACGACTCACATGCCTTCCGAATGTTGTATTGGATTCAGAAAACCACATAGAGAGTAATAGGGAAATATCTTACAATGACAGAGACAGAGCTGTAAGTATTTGCTTTCATCACAGGCCACTTAAAGATTGCAATCGGTTTCTTTTTTTTCTCTTTTCATGCACAATTTTCTCAATATTTAGTGTGACAAAATAATTGGAGTTGTTCTACCTTTCCATGAGTATGCATTGTTGTCGATTGTTGTTCTAAAATTTACCCATTTCCTGATTTAACTTCAGGCTCTGTAGGCTAATAAGAAAACTCTGACTGGTTATCTTGAAGGTGTTTTGTAATGCTGACGTTTTTTAGTTTTATTCGTCAATGACATTAATTCAATCTGTTCATTAGACTGAAAAATGTTCTTGTTTATTGTAGATTGGTAACAGAGCTGTGGGATTACTTCTCACTGTATTGAGACGGAAATCTGTTGCTGAAAGTGCTGAATTGGTTCTGTCAACACTCAGTACCTTAAACAACCTTACATTTTATCCCACTGGGACGGAGAATTCAATTTTCCATTCACATCTTATGGATCTGTCACAAGGTATGGTTCTTGAAACAGAGATTTGCTCTAATATAGAAATAAATAAAAAATATATTCTATATCTTTCAGCTTTGTATACGCTCTTAATGAGTAATTTAGATGAGTGCTTGGTGGAGACAACCAAAGTTCTTGGCAACCTCTCTCGCTCTAAACCGGCCAGAGATTTCTTACTTGAGACAGGAGGTAAACAGAAATACAGTGCATGCAATTTAATATGTGAGTGAGTGGCTCAGTTGAAACTAAAATATTCAACGTGTCCAATTCACTTGATTACAGGAATGCATCAGCTTTTGAATTTTCTCCAAACTGATAACCATGAATTGCTTCGCTCAACTACCGGTGTATTAGTCAATCTCATGGCTGATGCTGACAAACGTGAAGCTCTCCACCACTCAAATGGAATTATGAGGTAATTTCTCACTCCCTTTAAAAACAAAAATAGGAATATACGGAGAGCATTAAACCGTAAAATTATTCCTAACAGACTCATTGCATTGCTGCTTTATCATGGCGAGAGCGACTGGCAGCTTGCTAGCCTCATATGTCAAGCACTTTGGAATTTCTGCATAGATATGACCAATCTAACTTGGCTTGGAACAGACCACACAGCTCAGCTTGTTGAGATTTTGGTTGACTTTTTGGGTAAGAGATGTATCATGTTCTATTTTAATAATGCTGCACTGAATTCATCGTAGTATTTTCCCACATGTTACTGGAGTAGCTCTGAACATTCCTTGAATATTTCATTTTGTTGCATTGGCGCAGACGATGAACGACTCTTCGGTGCAAGAGAAACCATCAGTAATGAAGAAAGTCAATCTAATGAAAACGTTAACGTAATCTATCAACAGTGGGAGGAGTTTGCTGTAATTGCGACTAATTTGCTTGAAAAAATAGAAACTCATATGGACGGTAATCACGAGGGCAACTCACATAAAGCTCTATCAATGAATCAACTAAATATAAACCCTGGCGCTTCATCAGAAAAGAAGTTCCATCATTGGGAGGAAATTCAAGCTCCTAGTAGCCCAACTCCTGCAACCTCCTTCTAGCAAGAGTCTGCTGATTTCAGTCTCATTGATTTTATCTCATTGTCAAGATTTAGTGTTATCTTTACAAGAAATTTAACATCATATCTCATGTGTTCTGCACTAAATCATGCTTTGTTGAATTTGTAACTTATTCATACTCATTTTATTGGATGCTGTAGAGTCAGGCAAAAATAAAGCTTATTTAATATTCATCCCTGGTTTTTTGATCAATGACCTTGCCACCAGTCATTTCTTCCTGAAGCTCCCTCAAAACTTAAGTTTATAACAGAAAAGGATCAAGGAAAATAAGATTCAAGACTTACAAGCAGTTCAGGTGATTAAGACTTTATCAACTTTAACTGGTCATTTAAAATATGGTCTATTCAATATTATTACTCATGGAACAGGCTCGCATAGTCCCTGAGGGGAGAAAATTACAATAAAATGTTCAATGCATATGAAATAATGAAAGTCTTCAAGAAAAAATTTGTAGACATACATAGTGGGGGTTGGCCACAAAACCACTGCCCTGCTTTAAGTTAAAACATTTAACATTGGAAAGGTCAAAATAGCTCCACGACGGGGGAAGATAGGGCCTATAATACTCAGTGTAACGAAATTTAAAAAAAAAAATTGAAATAAATTAATTTTAACAGACATTGGCACATGTGCATTGGATTGATTTATGATGGAACTTTAACTGATGGCCACAAATTAACCAATTAGTTCATTTACAATTTGTTTCAAACATACTTTCCATTATCAGCCAGTAAATTATATCCATCATGCTTAAGTAACACATCCACCAAAAAAAAGTTATGGGATGGATACTTCCTGAAACTAATACCAGATGAAATGTAATTACCTTCAATATAAATTCTAATTTGACCGAATCACATCCATCGGTTTGTCACAAACAGTGTGCTACTCAGAGCATATGTTGTTTCTTAATATAATATGACCGCCATAATCACAAAAGAGCAATATTGCAGTCAGTCATTTAAAATTAGCACAAAGAAAGGAAAAGCTTTGCAATAACAGACACAAGTGAAAATATTTGCATTGAATCAGTTCTTTCAGATATTGATTTTAAATTACTTCACTTATATCACAGTTCTTTTTGATGTTGTTGTGCCTTACTATTGGATGTCCTGAAGTTGTTATCTGTATCCCTGGGAGAGCATCACCTGAAACAATAATTGTTATTTTAAGTTGAGAGTCTGTTACTAAATTTGGTTCAGAATTTCTTGATTCCACACCAATATTCACCATATATGTTGTTATATTCAATGAGAGCACGCCCTTCAAAGATGTAAACACCTCCCTGCTTACAGTTGAATATCTCATTACGACGTACTGTTGGGTTACTGTATGAGGTGATCCACACACCCGCGAAGTTGAAAGAGTGAATTTTGTTGTACATGAACTGGCCTCGTCCACTTCCATGGACGTAAATACCCCATTTACGCCCATGGTGAATTTCACAATTCACAACAGTAGGATTAGCTCCCGTTTTCACTTCAAATCCTGCATTACTGTTGCTGTGGATATCATTACCCTCAAAGTATCCCTACAAAATTGAAAGTACTGAGTAAGGAACACATTTGAAATTCATGAAATTCATGAAATTCATAAAAGTGAAAGCAGAACATGAACAATGTTGCTGAACTTACCATGCCATTATCAAAAGTAAGTACTCCCACATCAAGCCCATGATGGATATGATTTCTTCTCATGATAGGACTGGCTCCATTTTTAACTTTGATTCCAGCAAGAGCATTATTGTTTATTTCATTGTCTTCATACAGTCCTTGGGCATAATCAGTAATGTATATACCAACACTTGCACAATGACTCACATCACAATTCCTAATGGTTGGATTTGCTCCTGTTCCACTTACGCAAACTGCAGCTCCAACTAAAATGAATTAAAGATAAATATAAGCTCATACCTTAAAAGTAATAGTACATTATAAAAAAAGTGAAGTATGGTCCGCGTTTTTTTTACCAATAGAATCACTTCTTATGATACAGCGATCAATGACTGGACTGCAATTTTCACTTATTTCCAGGCTACAATGTTTGTGATGAGGTGCCACAGATCCCTGTCCAGCGGAAAATTTTAAAGTCATATGACCAGCATATGCCTGTTTTGCACCCTCTACAAACATCATAGTAGATTCTGATCCTCGGTCCAAAATCACAGCTTTTGCAACATTCCCTGGTGCAGCACCTAATAAATTACAAAATACATGAAATAACCATAAGTATGGAACGTGTACTGTATATTCAAAACTGAAAATTTACCAATGAGAGATATATCACAATCTATAACTATGAATTCCTCAGAGTATGTTCCAGCATGAATGAAGACCAAAGGCTCATTGCCATTCTCCATAGTGAGGCTGCCCCCATTCTTGTCAACATAATCAAGTGCTCCCTCAATAGTGTTGAAAAACTGTGTTTTTCTTCCTCCGAATGAAAGACCTTGGTAGTTTTGCTTTACATGTAAGCCTCGATATAGCTGCCTGAAGCTCTCTTTCCATGGATTGGAATATTCACAATCATTAACACTCTCAAATTCAAAACGACACGGTTCTGGATTGAAGAGCGGTAGGTCGTACTCATATAAGGTCCGATATAACTTCCTCCTGCGTGAATAACAAGCTATTTAAAAGTGGATCCTAGATTGAAAACTTACTTCCATATGCAGTGGTAACTAGTTATACCATAATTCAGTGTCATTGGCCATTATATGGAATCGTTTGCACACTTGGCTCATTCGGCACAGTTCTTTCTCCATCAAGTGATTAAATATTAATAAAATCACATCATCAGGTAATGTGTCAAGAAAATACGAAGATATCGATACGCTGTCTGGAACAGAAAAGAGAAAACAAGCCTGATAATAAGTTAGATTTCAATGCAGAGTACTGCTAATTAAAATCAAAGAACCTCACAAACCTTCACTCTCTGCGATATACCGGTGATAGGTTTGTCTTGCTCTTTTCCTGGAGGGTAACACAAGCATATGCTTATTTGAGCAATGTGCTGTGAAAGTAAGGATTGATGGGGCACTAGACTTGCATGTAGCATTATTACAATTGTTTCCGACACTTGAACTTGCACCATCAGAGAAACAAACTCCTTTTCGACGCAGTTGATATGGAGGATGGTGGCCCAATTCAGAGCTTGCAACTTCTGCAGTGCCAGATGTATCTGTGGCACCAATTATTGCAGACGTCACAGAACTTAAGCTGGATGCACTTGCTCTAGTGGCTGTTGAGCTGCGAGTCCGTGTTGTTTGACCATGTACAGGAGAGGCACTGTCTGTTTGAAACTGCAGATCACATGGATCTGAAAAAGAAATTGTCATATAATTAGAAAAACGAAAAACTGAAACAAATCGTTGAGAGAATCACTTGGATAGTTACGCTTTCCAAACAGAGCAAAAGTTACAAAAGATTCAAACGAAAGGAAAGCATTAATGCATTGTTGAGGCAAACTTCAGGAGCATGGTGTGATAATGGTGCATTTACATAGCAGCTCTTAAGTTTCAATAGACTTTTGAGAAGAGCAGAACTAAGAGTACTGTGTGCTATCTGTCTGCTGTGCAACATCCAAAGAAGTAACAAGAAGATTAAAAGCCACGATAAAAAATAAAATAAAATAAAAATAGTAATATAAACAACCACGAAATATGCATTTGTGCGAAAAGATTCGTCACGAAAGAAGTACGATTACTTGCCTGCGATACAACGAGAAGAGATCCTATTCGAACAGTTTCTTTGAGATTTCCGCACATTGGTACGCGACGATGAACAAGAGGCACACGGCATTTTAATTATCAGTCTCAAAACACAAAAACAAATTGCAATAGTATGAAGTAGCTTAACAAATTAATCACATCACATAATAAAATTCAGTAATAATAAAAAGTCGCCGTAATGAAAATTGATGAGAAAACAGGTAGTGGAAGTAGTTCTTGTAAACTGCGCACCAAAGGAGGGCGCCACTTGCGTTAGCCGGAAATATGAGAAAATATGCTGCCATTAAAACAATCTCTTGATACCTCATATTTCTTCCGTTTCTTCCGTCCATGCATAAAGTGCATAAATCGCTATTTTGAATTTTATTTCAAAGTCACCTTTATTCAATTACACGCCAAAAGATTTTGCACATCGCCTATTGTAATCAAAATAAAAACTATAAGAAATATCCAACGCTTGAATCACGCGGCCAACGTAGAGTAAAGAGTTTCCGGTCTCCTCTCTCGGAAGGCGCACCGCCACCGCCTCCTATCCGGCGTATATAATTTAATCTTGAAAAATTAGGGTTACAGGGATTACAGGGTTACAGGGTTTTTGAATAGGTTATTAACTGTCGGCAGCGTGTCTTTCGTGGAATTAACTGTTTTGATTGTCCCTTTTCTTCTGCCCATTCCGTTGGTATGGAAATTCATTGAAAAGAGCTTGATTCGACCGTGTACGTGTAAACCTTAAAGAAGGTTATGACAGGTGCCAGTTCGTGACTTATGTGTTTGTGATGAATTTTTAGTGATATTTCTGAACTATTCAAGAAATATGGTAAGTTTCAGTGTTTGTTTATTCAACTTCGTTATCTTACCCTTGAAACCAGCTGTTGTATGAGAGGGGGTAATCACTTCTGACATACCTTCCATCAAATTGTCTAGACAAGTTCTTGTTTGGGTTGAGACAATGTTCTAAACACTAATTGAAATTTATGAATAACTTAACATTTCAAGCAGAAAATCATAAGCCGTTACCAACATTTGCGTCTAATTTTCTTTATTTTGCATATGCATACAGTCCTTCAGTTGTGGGTCATTTCCTGTACAAAGTTCAACTTTAGTCTTCAGAACTCTCTTATAGTACCTTCTGTTGTGATTTCAGGACTCGGAGAGACATGATAATCCGGAGGAGGTAAGTCTTCTACATTTTTACCTATTACAACCTGTTGTACTGTGCGGATGATGTTTTGAGCTTCGTTCCCAGTTTAGCATTGTAGAGTTCATCCTATATTTACATGGTTGTTTCCTTGTAGCCTGTGTGAATCTGGATAAATATATCCCATTGCAATTAAATGATAGCATAATTTTCTTGCACCATGGGATTGAAAACCTTGTATGTGCCAATGTTTGCAACGTGTTGCTGAAGCATTTCTGAAAGTTAGTAGAAGTTGGCAAAGCTTCTCATAGTTATTTACCTATGTTCACTGCATATTTGAGTCATGAGAATTTTAAAGAACAGCCCACTGCACTTGTCCATAATATCTGTGGAGTGACTCTCGTGGTGGCTTGCCGTGTTTTGGTTTCGATTAAGACCTGTTACGTTGTTTTTTTTCCGGCCTGCCTCAATGAGGGGCGGCAAGGCCGTGAAAATAGAGGTTTGGGTCAGGTGCGACTCAGGTGGACTTGGCTCGGAAGGACGACTCTTGCTACTAACGCACACCTCACCGGTGAACCGAATGGGCCTTCGCTGTTGACAAATCCACGTTTACATGCGCTTTACGTTCGGGTGAGGCTGAATAGGTGCGGCGGGGAGGGATAGCGGCGGGTAGGGGACGGGTGCATGTGAGGAATGCTGCTACGCGTGGCCGCCCCGCCCCGCCCCGCCCCGCCCCGCCTAGCCGTCACCCGTGAGGATGCCACTACCCGATCCGCTGCCCGGCCCCGGCCCCGGCCCCCGGCCCCGGCCCCCGGCCCTGCCGCGCGGAGTAGTGTAGTGGAGTGAGGCACCGTCACAGGAGGGACCTACGTCATAGTGGCCAGAGAACTGCCAAAGGAACTAGCTGTGACAACGCTCCAGACCCGGCCCGCGCACGCGCACCACGGCCACGGGGCGCGCCGCCCCGCGGTGAATCCGAAATGTGGAGGGAAGTGCTGGGAAGTACTAGCCGAACGTAGCCCCCC
>CABIKL010000132.1:0-30685 GCA_902196195.1 Aptinothrips rufus | reverse complement strand
GGGGGGAAGTCAGATGCGATTTACTTGGCTCTAGAGGTTATCCAGCCTCTCCGATTGTCTTCTGTTTCCAGGAAGAGGCGACGCGACGCCAACACACGCCTGCCGCTGCTCTCTGTGTTTGCAAGCCGCACCGGCGTGAATCCTGACCTTGGTGTCCCGGCCGCCCAGCCGCCAGCCAACCAGCCGCGCAGCCTCCAAGCCCGCCGGTGTGCCCAGTGGTGCCCAGCCTCAGCTCAGTCCGAGCGCCGCGCGCCGGGAGAAGAGCCGAGGACGACTCGAGCGGAGCACACATCAGAGAGTCTATCTTCAAGCCGGTCAGTTCAGTCAGCCAGTAATCATGCATTCCTCCTGCTAACAACGTAACACAACAGCGTACCCACGCATACGATCAGAAAAGCTGTATACCACTGTGAAACGTGATCTCTAAACGATGTCGAATCGATATCGATTTGGCGATTTCGACATTGTGTCCACAGCTTTCGGAAATCGGACTTACCACGTTTTTAATGTGATTGAGCAACTGACTGCGAACATAGATGACCATAAAGAAGAGTGCGTGAACAATGACCTATCTTGCCAGTAACGCGCAGAAAGACCTCAGCAACATTTTTTGACCAGTCAACCGAACTTTGCATAAATTACTAATTCAACTGTATGTTAACTCACATGCATTTTGGCCAAATTTTACATGAAACCCGTCTAAAATTGTTTGTTATACTCTCATACACGTACAAAAATTTCTGTTCATAACCATTAACAAATTTGCATTCATAAGCTAGTGTATTATCAGTTAATAATATCTATTAACATTTATATCAATAGTTATGAGTATACAATTCGTAGCTATAATTTTTAATATATTTATTTAAAGTTTATGAATGCACAAATTTATCCATACGATACCAAACAAATAGTTCATAGAGTCTGTTGGTTTAAGATCGGTCTATTTTGGCCGCTAGCCGGATAGACCTTTGTTGACCGTAGCATGATTATTTAGTAAGCGAACTGGTGGAATAGATTTTTCTTTCTTATTTGTTTCACTGCTAAATTCAAATCTTGAAATTGCAGGAATTCTAGAGGGCGAACAAGGGGGCTTAAAAGCTGTGGTTTTTAAAAAAGAATCGGGAATCGGGAGACAGAACCTGTTCATGTTGTGCTTTGCTTTCAGAGCCTTGTGCTTAACGGGCTCTCGCGAAATACGATATTTTTGACGGGAGGATTAGAGGTGCCCCTATAGCGTGACCGACCAGATTGCATACTCGTTCGTGAGGAGTAATTACTTTGTTTTGATTCCGCTACACAGAGTGCACATTGCACATTCATGTCATTCAGACTATGATATGGAGAGCTGCTTGACCTCCTGACCTGACCTATGTCACTGCTCACTAGTCTTGTCCTGTTACTATGTCACTAGAATCTCAAGAAACGATCTTTTGGAAGAACCTGCGAAATGTTGTTGAAATTATTTCCACTATAGATTTTTTGATAAACTGGTAAAAATATGTTGGTTAGGGACTGGTAAGAAATTATAGCAGTTTTGATCTCAAAAAGGTATCAGGTCGATATCACGTCGAAGTCGTTTATTACACCTCCCGTTTCCCACAGCGTCAGTGTTCATTCACAGTTGTTGCTCACGAGATGCGTTTTGATCGGTCTGTGTTGACGGGCGCTTCCTAGACGCGCATTTCCGTAGCGGCAGCGTCGGACGTCCTGGATGTACCCGCCGCTCATAGAAGTCAACTTGTCGTCAAGACGCTGGCTTACCGGAACATGCGAGCGGCAGCCTGAAAGATGGAACCAAGCCAAGTCAACTTAGGCCAAGCCGGCTGGTTGACCATGAGGAGGGTCGACCCTTCGGGAGAGGTCGTTCGCAGCGCACTCACGCCTGAGTTAGGTCCCGCAGATGCGGATCCAGAGAAATTTAGGGGGAAGTTCCGTTTTGCAGGTGTCAACAGGCGAGCTATTGTCTATCTTGCAGTTCTTCAATAACCCGACCGAGTCATCATCTTCTCTTCTGTTCCCCGAAACGATGTTTCCAATCTTCAACACTCCAAACGTCTTATAACTTTTTTTTCAGACATTGTTCCTTTTCTACACATAACCAACATTATTAACCATTCAGCAAAATTTAAGTTACTGTTTATTGATCAAGTAGAACAAATTTAATGCTAACTTACTAAAATCTAGTTCTGTTTAAAAAGCTCCTCAGTCTTACACATTTGAATTAAAGTAGTGTGATTCAACTATTTTCATTTCACAGGTGATATGTTGGCCCCGTACGGCCGCACAGCCAGAGGGCAGCCAATATGCAGGGCGGCAGCTCTGATAGCAGTGATCGCCATGGTGCTGGCTCCGGCCGCGTCAGAGGATGCTAAGGTGCCCAACGGGTGAGTAAGCCTGGAATAGATAGAGCGAGCTGACCTCTGTCAGGAACTTGACCAAAAAACTGGAAAAATATCCGAAAAAAAGACAAACCAGCTGACTTTTTCTTATTTTTGTAAGGATTGAAAACAATTATTAGGAAATTTAAAAAAAGTATTCCATTTGTTTTTTCATTGTTTTCTGAAAAAATTTCTATCAGAGTTGCAGCAGAACTAGGGTTCGAAGCGGTTAAAAAAAGTAAAATTGAGTAAAAAAATTACTAAAACCAGTTTTTACTTCAAAATTGATTTAAAAGAAAATAGCCTTTATTTTGGCTTTCATCTGTTTTTTAATAGAAATTTACTCGTGGTTTAGTTAATTGTTTTCTCCCAGACTAAAAGTTGCTGGTTTTTGTAGAACTCTAGAAATAACGTGTGTTTCTTCAGGACGTTCACGGTGGTGTCGCCGAACCGGGTGCGGCCGCACTCCGAGCTGCACGTGGCCGTCAGCGTGCAGGGCACCACGGCGGACACGGTGGTGGACTTGGAGCTGTTCAACGGCAACCCGGACCTGGGCAACCTCTCCTACACCCAGCAGGTCACCGTGCCCCCAGACTCCACTCGCACCGCCAAGTTCCAGGTACAGCTCGGCCCGGGGCGTCACTGTCTCGATGGAATGACTGCACACGGCGCCGCATAGTCATGTCAAGACCTCGTGGACTGTTCAAGCGCAAAGCTTGAGTGCCGAGAATTTGAATGCCGTGATGTCAGGGCAATTTGTGAATTGACTATTACATACATGATCGCACACCGCCGGAACGTTTACGACGTTAAGTAGTCGGTAGTTCATGCAAGTTGCGGATTGCCCCATCAATTTTTGCGGATCGGCGGGTTTCCCTCCTATCATGGGTGCATCTGAGAACTTTCATTGGAACGAGAGAGTGTTTTCCAATTGTCTTGATTGTGATAATGTGACCTTGCAGGCCTCCTTTATCAAAGTGTCCGGTCATGGTCACCGTGCTCTGCACGACGGGCAGACGGATTGACGGGCAGACGGACAGACATAGACGGCTATCTGGTAACAGATAGACAAGGCCTTTGATGCCTTTGCGTGGCTTGTTCTTGTTCATTTTATGAAAGTTAAAATGGAAAAGAAAGGATTGGCAACAATTACTTCTCTTTTCAAACCGATACCGATACAAAGTTCAGCTCTGTATTTTATAATTCAATGTGAACTAACTCAGAACGGTGAGGAACGCCGATATCGAAGCGAAGTCAATACTAAATCGAATTTCCATGACTAATCGAATTCCAGCCCACATTCCTAACGAGCAATTTTTTGCATAGTATGAACAGATCTGGTACTGATAAGAAAAATTAGCCGTCATCGTTACAAACATCTGAAGTTTCTTCGTGTATTGTGAACAAATGAACTCATAATGGTCAATGTTGTTCAATTATTTTATTTTTTTTTCTAGGTTGGCGAGCTGCGCCCGGGCCAGGTGCGCCTGATGGCGCGGGGGAAGGGCGGCCTGGTGTTCGAGAACGGCACGGAGCTGGAGTACAGCGGCAAGAACGTGTCGCTCATCATCCAGACGGACAAGGCCCAGTACAAGCCGGGACAGACCGTGCTGCTCAGGGTGCTCGCCCTCGACCCGCAGCTCAGGCCCGCGGTGCACCAGCCGCTGCAGATCTACGTCACGGTGGGTTGGGTTAGGTTAGGTTAGGTTAGGTCAAGTGAGGTTAGGTTAGGTCTCTTCTCAATTATTGCATTGAGCATATAGGCCGTTGTTCACGTACTCTATCTTATCGGTCTTTGTTGACGGGCGCTTCCTATACGCCACTATACTGCCCGGATTCGTCAAATAACACCCGCAATGCTTACAATATTTCAAGATTGCAGTCTTGCGGTGTAGTTGTTTTTTGGCTGTAGCCCACTGGCCTGAGCGCCTGAGAGGTAGGCAATATAGAGTCCGGTGCATTCGGGTTGCCTAACGTAAACACGGCAGGCGCTAATCGGGTCGGGAGCAAACGAGCTGCTCTATCGAACTCATTTCAAGATGAGCTTGGTGTCTTTCAGGACGGGAAGAACAATCGCGTGAAGCAGTGGGCCAACGCGTCCGCCCCCGGCGGGGTGTGGTCGGGCCGGCTGCCCATGTCCGAGCGGCCCGTGCTGGGCGACTGGACCATCACCGCCTCCCTGCCCGGCGACGGCAACAAGGTCACCAGCGACTTCCGCGTCGCCGAGTACGTCCTGCCCACCTTCGAGGTGACCGCCAGCGCCCCCGAGCACCTCTCCCTGCGCGACGGCGTGGTGGTCATCTCGGTCGACGCAAAGTAAGCACGGTTTCTTCCGTTTCTCCTCATTTTCCAGATAGGTCTTCTTTGAACTTGAGCTTGTTGAGCGCTGTGAGGTGCTGACCGTAGAGTGTGACCAGGTACACGTACGGCAAGCCGGTCGTGGGGACTGTGACTGTGAAAGCGCCTCTGCCTTACGTCCACCGCTGGGGTCATCCCATGCCACTCCCCCGCGGCACTATGATACCCATCATCCTGGACGCCGATACCAACGGCACCACCAGCAGCACCACGACCACCACCACAACCACCACCACCACCACCACCACTGAGCCCCCCACCACGACCACCGAGGTCCCGGCGCCCACACACATCGAGAAGTCCGCCCCCATCGACGGTTCCGCCACCGTGGAGTTCAACATGAAAGACGAACTCAAGTAAGGACCACGCGTGTCAGTGTATTTCCAATATTCTCGAGTCCATTCCGGTGTTAATAAGCAGTTTACCGGGAAAGCCTGATCGGAGAAGTTAACGGATATTTTTCACAGTTTTTCCGCGACAGTTCCTAGCGGTCTACGTCGCTAGACCGCTAGACGGTTTAATTCTTTGTTTGATGAGGAAAACATGTGTTCTCCCTGTCGACAGGCTGTTGGAGGAGAACTTCTACTGGCAGCATCTCGAATTCGAGGTGTCGGTCGTGGAGACTCTGACCGGCCGCAGGCAGAATGCGACCACCACCGCGGAGATACGCCGCCATGACTTCACCATCGAGTTTGTGAACACGCCCACCGTGATCAAGCCCGGCATGAACTTCACGGCCACTGTGAGCCACCTGGAGAACTCGCTTTTCAGTTCTGAATCGCAGGCTTACCTGCGTTGCTGAACTTTTGTCTCCGTCTCCAGGTGAAGCTCGCCCGCCTGGACGGCTCGCCGCTTCCAGACGCTAAGGGTGACATGGAGCTTCGCTACGGCGAGTGGAACAACCAGACCTCTGTGACGAAGCCAGTGCCGCCCTCTGGGATCGTCCAGTTTGACCTTGACCTGGAGAGCCTCAACATGACCTACATCAGCCTGGAGGTGCGTTCACTTTGGTTCAGGTGGGTTAAAAGAGCGTAGAGTGAGAAGACACATCTCTCTGGAGCTCAAGACTATAGAGCCGAATGGCATCAAAATAATAGGATTTCCCCTCGGAAAGTCCGTCACAATCAGTACGTTAGTCATCATGCTGAGTTTGCTCTTGATTTAAAACAGCACCAATATGAGTTTTCCTCACAAACTTTTTTTCCGTCTTTGCCTGACGAGTCTATTTGTTAGTGAAGCAAGGTGCTTTTGACTAGCAGTAATTTTTTTAAAATTGTAAATCAGTTTGAAAAATTCGGCAAAAAAATCGGCACCGTTAATTTTCTTGCTTTTGAAGAGATTTGCTCATTTACGGTAATATCTTTGCGAGAAATTGTGGAGGACCGCTCAAAATCACCCCACGGTCGAGCCGTTGATGATCAAAATGTTCTTCTTGCAGGCTGTGTACCGCAACCAGAGTGCCTACACCTCCGTCCATCGCAGCGCGACGGATCAAGGGAACGCTCTCAGCGTTGAAGTGCTGACTGAGAAACCAAAGGTATGAAAATATGCAAATTTCACCAATTTTTTAATTTTTACAAGGCACACATGAGAGTAATGACACATTTTACTTTTATAGCATTTTTCTTAAAAACAGAGAATCCCTATTTAATGCTGTATTTATATTTCTTTTTTTCTTTGGCTGATCAGTTGGGCGGCGAGGTGGAGGTGTCCGTGAAGAGCACCTCCCCGCTCAGGTCGCTCAGCTACGCGGTGCTCGGCCCGCTGGACCTCGTGCTGTCCGAGTCCCTGCCCGGCGAGACGCCGACCACGCTGCGCTTCACCACCACCCTGGACATGGCGCCCACCGCGCGCGTGCTCGTCCACGGCGTCACCCAGGACGGCGAGCTGCTCGCCGACCGCAAGTACATCGACCTGGACATGCCGGACGAGGTGAGGCCCCAAACATCCAACCCTAAATGCTGCTCACCGACGTTCATGAAATTTTATCATGATGAGACAAAAATGCTGTGGATTTTCAAAGATGATAAGACGGTTTAAATGTCTATGTAAAGTAATAATTCAGCTTTTTTTCATATGAATTTAGAAGAAAAATTATGAGGAAATTTACTGCAGATCAAACATGTGTTCACTGAAGTTTTAGCCTGTAGTCCCATCATTTGTGACACTATTTCTGCAGACAGCTATAATCATTTTTTGCAAGTTTGGTACTACTACAGACCGCTTCCAAATTTCATCGCTATTCGAATTAAGGTAAAAAGTGCCGAGAAGAGTAGTTACAGTCGTTCTAGGAATCGTGGCTCGAGCGAGGAACACGGAAGGTTAAAGACTGCTGAACATGACGCTGTTGTTCTTTTGTTTCGGTTCACCAGGTGTCGGTGCGGGTGGATCCGGACCGCAGCGAGCCGGGCGGCATGGTGCAGGTGCACGTGCAGGCGGCCCCCAACTCAACGCTGGCGTTGCTCGGCGTGGACCAGAAGGTCCTGCTGCTCGACGACAAGAACCGCCTGACCAAGGACAAGGTGCGCGCCGAGCGGGTCAGCTACGACCCCGCGGAGGAGCGGAGGTCCTGGGGCATATGGTCCACCTACATCGACGAGATCTTCGAGGTGAGTTAACGTAGACTGTTCACTGCAGCACTATTCCTTGCCTTTCTAGAGCCTAACTTTAGTGCAGCTTCTTCTTCACCTTGTTGAGTATACTCCGACTGGCTTTCGTTTGTTTCAGTATGCGGGAACCGCTTTCTTCACGAACGCCAAAGTTCAGACACGTCCATGGCGTAAGTAATTATAGTCGACGTGCTCTTTCGTTGATTTGGGGGATGAACCACCGTCGATTCGACATCAGACATCGACGAATTTGTCGATATCGAATGACGAATCATTTCTGAGTTTGTTACTATCTGAAATTAGATCATTTATAAATGACCTACTGTTTACATGCTGTTTATCACGGGAACTTGTTCCCCCTTGGTCCACAGTTACCCACGTTCTCAAGGTCCAGTCAGACTTCGTCGTCGAAGAGATGGCCGCCCCCGGTGCCCCTGCCCCTATCCCCCCTGTAGCCTTCTCCTCGAGCACACCGATGGTCGGAGCGGCGTACGGCGGGGCCGCGGCACCAGCACAGCCGCCGAGGCTGAGATCCAACTTCCCGGAGACCTGGCTGTGGATGGACCTCGACTCGGAGTGAGTACACTCGGTGCCAGCCGCCTTGCTCAAGATGTATCTTTAGCAGCGAAATATCTGGAATAGTACGGATGAACATGCGATCAACATAAGGAAATGAGAATTAAATTTGTTATAAATTTGAACCAATTCACTTCACTTACTTTATTTACACCCATGCGATATTTGCCCTTTTCTAAGTAAAATTTACCTTTATGTGTATCTTAAATTTACTTGAAATATTGGGTCAATTGCAAGGTTGTCTGGTCAGACTTCAGATTAACTTTAAATTTGTTCAAAATTAGTATAAATTTCGAATGAATTTCTGATCAATTTAAGCAAGTTTAAGTAAATTTGTTTACATTCAATTGCCTTTGGACAAGTTTGTATATTCTCGCCTTTCTACGCGGGGTATTCCAAGCGAGATAGAAGTTCCTACAGCCACCCGTCGTCTCTCTAGAAGTTGAAGTCCTGTTGAACTCTCTACTCTGTGTGCAGGGCTGGCAACGTGACCGTCAAGAGCTTCATCCCGGACACCATCACCTCTTGGGTGGTGACCGCGCTCTCTGTGGACCCCGTCAAGGGACTGTCAATAAGCAACCCCAGCAAGGTAAGAATCAATACTACTTGTGTTTTCCATTGACGAGAGAGTCTTCACTTTCTCCACGCACTTCGTGTTGTCAGGTCACCGTGTTCCGGCCTTTCTTCGTGACGCTGAATCTTCCTTACTCGGTGATCCGCGGGGAGACCGTGGCGGTGCCCGTGCTCGTCTTCAACTACATGGACACTGACATGAAGGCCGACGTGGTCCTGGACAACAACAAGGGCGAGTTCGACTTCGCGCCCAGTGGCAGCGGTGAGCTTGATGAATTAGCCTTTGAGGACGCCGCAATGAATTCCAACTGTGTCCACTGAAAAAAGGAAAACTTCTCGAAAAAAATTGAAAAAAAAAAGACACGGAATTTTTCAATTTTTGAGAGCTTTCTTGTTCTTTCGGAATTAATACAACGAGATCGCACACAATTTCCGTGACTTTTTAGCTGCTTCTTTTATCATATTCGGAAAACTTTCGCGTTGGGACACTCAGTGACAAATTGTGGAATTGATGTCTAAAGAACCGAATCGATGTCGTTTCAATATCGTTTGGTGCAAGTAAGATAGTGAAGGGCGGCGGTTAGCTGGTTGCTCGGCTGTCGTGAGTCGCGGGCCCCTCTCTATGGACTTGTTCGATGCTGCTGCTGCAGGCGGCCGAGCGAGGCGCGAGGACACCAAGGGGACGAGCCAGCGCCAGCAGGTGACCGTCAAGGCCCAGAGCGCCGCCACCGCCTCCTTCAACATCACCCCCAAGAAGGTCGGCCACGTCACCCTCAAGGTCACGGCCACAGGGGACCGCGCCGGAGACGCAGTGGAGAGGAAGTTGCGCGTCAAGGTATGAGTTCAAACAACGAGAAAGAGCCGCCTTTGCAACGAATTTTTTTTTCTGAATCATCTCCCTTTTAAGTGAGATATTTCGCCGTGAATTTCGAAACGATTTCAGTTTAAACGTCAAAATCGACGCCGGAGTTTATCTCAGAACGACGACGAGGTTTTTCACATTCGACGTCGAATATCGGAAACATCTCTCTATGAGATTTCAAAATTAAGAGCGATGTCGTTCCGATATTGAAGTCGAAATTACTCACTTTGGTTTGATGCTGGGCCAAGAATCCTAGAATACAGACTGAATTTGATCATTATTTTTCCAGGCCGAGGGAGAGACGCAGTACAAGAACAAAGTGATTCCCATCGACCTCCAGAAAACAAACAATTTCAGCTCGAAAGTTCAGATTGAAATGCCCGAAAACATCGTTCCGGATTCAGAAAACGTTGAAGTGTCAGCAGTTGGTAAGCACTATAGAAATATGCTTCGATTGTCGATAAGGGCTTGGAGATTAACTTAGTGCTAAACTAAATTCTTCTATTAACAGGAGACATTCTGGGACCGAGCACAAACAATCTCGATTCACTTCTAAGAATGCCTTACGGATGCGGGGAGCAGAATATGCTGAGCTTTGTTCCAAACATTGTGATTATGGACTACCTCAAGGTGAGTGGTCACGAGCACATGTGTTGTAATTACGTGTATAAAACCAAAACTCAGGAGCCAAGGGTGAAAATGTTTTTTTCAGAGATCATTTTGAGATCTACTTTAAAACAATATCAGGGAGTTCCGAAACGCGTAACTGCATAAGTCTCCGAATAACATTCAAAAATATTTCTTTTTACGGTGGGTGTGGGTGGGCTCATTGCACCGGACCTGGGTTTTGATTTCTATGCGCAGTTTAAACGTTCTTCCAATTCATTATTTGATCAAAAATCGATGACCGTATTGATGCTGGTGCGGTCCGCAGCGCACCCGGCGAAGCTCGCCGATGCTGGAGAAGAAGGCGCGCGGCTTCACGGAGGTCGGCTACCAGCGCGAGCTGACCTACCGCCACAAGGACGGCTCCTTCAGCGCCTTCGGGGAGAGCGACAAGAACGGCAGCACTTGGTACGTTGACGAAATTCGTGTGTGATTGTTTGTACAACTGATCAAAGCCCTGTGTATCACAGAATAAGAATGCACATAGTGCGCTTGATGCTGCTGGCAGCAACAGCTCTCTTCCTCTAGGCTCTCTAACGGTCTCACCGCCTTCCTCCAGGCTGACGGCGTTCGTCGCCAAGTCGTTCCAGCAGGCGGTGAACTACGTGGACGTGGAGCAGCGCGTCGTGGACGAGGCCCTGGAGTGGCTGTCCAAGCAGCAGGCCGAGAACGGCTCCTTCCCCGAGGTCGGCACCGTGAGCCACCGCGCCATGCAGGGCGGCGCCGCCAAGGGGCTCGCGCTCACCGCCTACGTGCTCATCACCTTCCTCAAGAGCCAGGTGCGTCTCTACCCCGTGCTTCAGAGACTTTCAATTGCTTCCAATGCTAAGCATGCAGGGCGGCGCCGCCAAGGGGCTCGCGCTCACCGCCTACGTGCTCATCACCTTCCTCAAGAGCCAGGTGCGTCCGTACCCCGTGCTTCAGAGACTTTCAATTGCTTTCAAAGCGAAGCGTACGGACTGGAACCGAAAACATCGTTACTACTCTGCAAAAAATATTGTACTCTTTGGAAAAAAAGTTTACAATTCAGTATTGTAGGTCACACGATTTCTGGTACAATTCGTCCTGTACCAAGGATGAGGGGGGCGGGGAAGGTACAATATTTGCCTACAATGCGATAGGAAAAATAATTTACAGTGCTTGATTGTACTTTTTGTTGTGATTTTTTCTTGCGGTGTAGCTGCCATTGTTCAGATTTTTCTCTGTCCTAAAGACGATATGCCTCTCTCTGCAGGACGCGACGTTCAAGCACCAGGACACGGTGAAGAAGACCCTGGACTACTTGGTGACCAACCTGAAGGGCTTGGAGGACCCGTACGCCATCGCCATCACCGCGTACGCTCTGGAGCTGGCCGGGCACCCCGCCAAGGAGGTGGCCTTCAAGCTGCTGGAGGACCACGCGACGGAGAACGGTGAGGCTGTCGGATCGGGGATGTTGCTTGTCGCCTCGAAATCCTCAGTGGGGGCTGTCCATAAATTACGTAAGGCTCTTAGGGGTGGGTGGGGATCCGAGCCTGCCTTATGGTCCTATACCAAGAGCATGGTGAGGTTAGGCTATTCGCCTTGCAAAAGAAGGGGGGCGGCGGGTCAAAAACGGCCCAATTTTGGCTTACGTAATTTATGGACGACTCCTAGGTGAGCTGCTCACCGGACAGAGAGAATATGAATCCTTTGCTTTGCAGGCGAGTACCGATGGTGGAAGAAGGCACCGGAGGGTGACGCTGACAACCCATGGCTCGGATTGGCTGGCGCCAACTCGGTGGACGTGGAGATGACGTCATACGCGCTGCTCACTTACCTGCAGCGCGGACTGACCGAGAAGGCGCTCCCCGTGATGCAGTGGCTGATTGCACAGCGCAACTCCAACGGCGGCTTCGCGTCCACCCAGGTAAATACAATATATTGTAATAAAAAAATTTAAGTAATTAATATTGTTTCTTTTTAAGGCTTTATTTTTTGTTCAAGGATACTGTGGTGGGGATGCAGGCGCTAGCCGCTATCGCTGAGAAGATCTCCTTCGCCGCCGGCAACATGAGGGTCAACTTCAACCACAAGCAGGGCCAGGAGTCGACGATCATCAACAGCAAGACGGACATGGTCCTGCAGAAGCACGAGGTTCTTTGCGATCCTATTTTTATTCTTTCATCCTGCGTTATCAGGAACCTAACCTAACCTTCTAACTGTGTCCAGCTGCCGCGTGCCACACGCGAGGTGTCGGTGGATGCCAACGGCGCGGGCTTCGCGCTGGCGCAGGTGTCGTGGAGCTACAACGAGGTGGGCGCCGGCAAGCACCCCCTGTTCAAGTTGCGCGCCACGCCGGCCAAGACCTCGGGCAGCGGTGAACTCCGACTGGAAGTGTGCGCCAGGTGAGGGAGATTAGACGGAGACGGGCTCTGCTGACAAATAATTATTTCTCTCCTGGTTTTTCGTCGAGTGATTTTCGGGCGTCTCACACTGTAAAAAAAAATTCAAGTTTTGTGGAGCCCGAGCTGACGAGAAACGGGGTGCAGTAAAACCAGTTTCAGAATTTGGGGGGTCATTTTGAGACCTATACCTAAATGAACAGGACACTCTAAAATGAATTTCTACATAATCTTCAAAACGAGGCCCAAATATTTTGAAACTCGAGATACGTACTTCACCCCTCTTTCTTGAGAAGGCCTCGCCAAAACTGGTGCAGGACTCAGAATATCCAAAGGACCAGTCCTGATCAGTTTGAGACAATTCTGAAATTTTAAATTCTTTAAAAAATACAGTACGCTTATGAGGGTAAAATAGCATCTTATCCTCCGATCTCTCCCCAGCTCAGTCCGTGCCTTCTTTATTTCTTCTCTGTGTGTGTGAACAGCTTCGTGGCTGGCCCCTACGGCTCCGAGAGCAACATGGCTGTGATCGAAGTCGCGCTCCCCTCCGGCTTTGCCGCCGACCAGGACGCCCTGCTGGAGCTCAGGAAGGACGAGGACGTGAAGCTCGTCGAGACCAAGGAGCAGGACACCGTCATCGTCCTGTACTTCGATAAGGTGCGCACTTCGTCGAACTTCTTCACACACCATTAGATCGAATTTGTGAAGTCAACTCTGAACTCGACGTAGATTTCGATCTTCGACGTAGCATTCCTGACTGAATTTTTTGTGACGTTTTGACGAGACTTAAACAAGGATTTACGTTGACTGTTTCAACTCTTTTTTCAGATGGAGACCAAAGATACGTGTGTGAACGTTGCTGGAGTGCGGACTCATGTAGTCTCCAAGCAGAAGCCTGTCCCCGTCACTGTTTACGATTACTACGAACAGAGTGAGTGAATTGCATGCTGGAATATATCAGCAGGCGCGGGTCCAGAGGATTGCTAGGCCTAAGCAAAGCGAAGTGATAAAAAAAGATGTGGAAATTATGTCCAAGGGACTATCCCAGTGAGAAATGGAGATCGAATCGACGTCGAATCGACCCACCATTTCTCACAGCGTATCATTTCAGTCTATTTGAGTACAAGAAAAGTCCACCGGACGTCATTTGGAGGCCTTTCTGGACTTCCCTTGTTGTTTTGGGTCGTGTTGCTTAACGTCCTCTTCACGCGAGGAGGAAAACATAATCAATAATCCCAGACTGGTCATCCCCCATGTTTTGACTGAAACATCACTTCTGCTTGCAGGTCGCCGAGCGCGAGTGTTCTACGAGTTGCCTCCCGTCGACGTCGAGGACAAGGGGACGGCTGGGCAGTAGCTTCCTGAGACCATATATCAGCCGTGCAAGGAGGTTCCTCCAGCACACCATGGAACAAGGAAGACACAATTCCGCCCATTTGTTACCTATGTTTTCTTCCCTCGTTTCTTCCTCAGATGGTTGTTCACCGAGAGAATGATCGTGATTGATTTCAAATGATTGACTGACCTTTGATAATTAAAGAAATATTTCAATTTGAAGAGCTGTTTTTTTTGTTTTTTTTTCTGAAAAACTTAGACCACCTTAGAAATAATTGAAAGAATCGATCTGATTCGACAGCACAACCGTTCAGAACAGTTTAGAAGGGGATACCCGGGGAAAACCGCTCCAGTCAAACGAACGATCCCGCCAGACGCGCGGATGCAAGGGAGAAAAAAAACCACACGGACGAGAGGGAAGGCAACGACACGTCACTGACGTATTCGTGATGTCCAGGACGTTACAAAATCGTCCCGCCAGTCTCTTGATGTTACGGACGCAAGTATGTTTTGGAATAAAATTGCTTTGCTGTACTGACATTTAATCGTTGCTGATCACGGCGACGCCAAAATTCTCCCCAGCGCGCCTGGTAGCCGGTTCGGAACTAGCGTAAAGCAGACAGCTGCATCGGCTCAGCTTAGCAGCGCGCGTAATCTTTGCGTCGCCGACGTCATAATTGTCCGTTTGTTTGCTAGTAACCGTGGATAATCAGAGTCTTGATCCAAGTAGCAAAAGTCTGCGATTCGCATGTGACTCTCGTAGTTTCCTGCAGGCCATGAGATTTGAAGAAACGCTGTTCAAAAAGTGAAAGTTGCGGGCTATCATCTCTCGACGCGCTGCATTGCACAGTGACTGAATGATACATACGTACGTGTTTTAAGCACCTGTCCTGAGTTTGATATTGTTAATTTTTTGGGAATATTTGGACTCTGGTCCCTTTTATTCGAATAGTGCAGGGAATAGGAACAAGATAAATTTGAGTGTCAGAATATTCCGAAACCTCAGGCCGCCGTTCTCTTGCCGTCACCAGTACGTCCATGACGTTTGACGTCATGATATCGTCGCCGCGAGGGTGTACTTCGACATATTAGAGACGTCACAAGTGATGACTTTGCGACGACATCAGCATGACGTGTTCGTGACCTCCCTCTCGTTTTTGCGAAAAGGGGGGGGGGGGGGGGGGGGGGGGGGCAAGGTGTTCCTTACTTGGTCTTTTAACGGGAGTATCTCCGGACGGGCAGACAGCCCCTTCGCTAGTAAAAGTTTTGAAAGTTATGATGGCTAGCGATTAAAATTTTCCATTTGTTTCGAAAACAACGATCTGTTTTTCCAGAGATCGTCCAATGACCAAAGGTGCCCCAAAGGTCTAACTTCAAATTGTTGACCATAAAAGTTGCTCATCGTAGGTGCAAGTGAATTGAATAGTTTCACGGCGAAAATTGCAACAGTTTTCTCGAATTTCTAACTGTATGGGAGTTTGGGTGTGCGCCGCGTTTTTGCGTTCGCGCCAAGCGCATTCCTCTCGCAGAGCGTTCAATTTCTCATACCACGCGAGGCTGTAGGAAAACAGCTGTGTGCTGTGTACATGGAATTGTAAACATTCTTACTCTTCTGCTGCGTCGTCTTGCTTTCTGATTGATGTCATGCAAAACTGAACGAAACTTGTATTGATCGGAGGTGGCCAATTGTTCCTTGACTGAAGTTTCTAAATATTGCCTGTGTCATCAGCGTGCAGAGTGCGAGTAACTGACTGATGTCAACGAATTAGGTTATGTGGTATTATTCAATAATTATGCATCAACATCACTGTTTTTTGTCAGTCACCCAAAAATATCAAAACATCAGCAGAATAGTGCGGCATATGTCTTCAGAACAGACGGTTATTGCTGGACAACTACGGAGAGTTGTTGTCACTGGCCTTGGCGCTGTCTGTCCTCTGGGACACACAGTTTCCGAATCTTGGAGTAATCTGCTGGCTGGGAAGTGTGGTGTGTCTCAACTGAAAGGAGAGAAGTATGAAAACTTACCCTGTCAAGTAGCAGCTCAAATCAATCCTCCCATGGATTTCTCAAAGCATTTTACTAAATCTGAACTGCGAACGATGTCACCCGCAACAGCACTTGGTTTGATTGCTACAAAGGAAGCTCTAGAATGTGCAAAGTGGTATCCTGCAACTGAAGAAGAGAAGGAAAGGACAGGCGTTGCAGTAGGTATGGGTATGATTGACTTGATGCATGTGTGTGAAACGCAGGAAGCATTGAACAAAAGTTATAATCGAGTCAGTCCCTATTTTGTGCCAAGGATCTTACCTAATATGGCAGCTGGGCAGATAAGTATAAAGTATGGACTCTGTGGACCCAATCATGCCGTTTCTACTGCTTGTGCAACAGGCGCTCATGCTATTGGTGATGCATTCCATTTTATTCAACGTGGTGATGCAGATGTTATGTTGTGTGGAGGTACGGAAGCATGCATTAGTCCTTTAGCGATTGCAGGCTTTTCTAGGATGAGGGCACTCAGCACCTCTTTTAACGATAACCCCCAGGAAGCATCACGACCATTTGAGAAAAATAGGGACGGCTTTGTTATGGGTGAGGGAGCAGCCATTCTTGTTCTAGAGGAATTGCAGCATGCATTAAGAAGAGACGCAAACATTTTTGGAGAAATTTTAGGATATGGATTATCTGGAGACGCCTCTCATCTAACGTCACCAAATGAAAACGGAAAAGGTGCAATACTGTCAATGACAAGGGCTCTTCAATCAGCAAAAATGGGCCTGGATGAAGTTGGGTACATCAATGCTCATGCAACATCCACACCGCTAGGTGATGCTATTGAAAGCAAAGCAATTCACACTTTGTTTGGTAATCATTGCAACAAATTGGCTGTTTCATCTACCAAAGGAGCACACGGACATCTTTTAGGATCTGCTGGAAACTTAGAAACCGTATTTACTATTCTTGCCTGTAAAAGTGGATCCCTTCCACCCACACTTAACCATAAGGAATGTGATATAGATCTAGGTTTAAATTATGTTCCAAATGTAAGTCAAGAATGGAAACATAAATTAGATAAGAGGGTAGCATTGAAAAATGCATTTGGATTTGGAGGTACCAATGCTTCTCTTTGCATTGGGGAATATGTATAAAAACATCAGACTTTGTACATTTTTGCAGCAATAAAATTCACTGAATGCAATTTTTTTAAATTTTGTTTTCTTTGCATTATTCAATCCCGGTGTTCTATTTATCTTAAGTATACTTATATTCAAACCTAAAGAAAATATAATTCGGTATTGGCATTGGAATTAAATGTATCCGTGTAAAAACAATCTGGCTAATTGAACGGCTATGAGAGTTCAAAAGGAAAAAGGAAAAAGACATGGTAAGCTTGCTATATCAAGATTGTTGTATTCAAAAAAGCATTACACCATCTAAGCATCAAAAAAGAACACGATTTTTCTTTTTACGCAATTAAATTTATTGCATGTCAGTATATTCCTACAGTTGACCACCAAGCACATGCAACAATCAAATTAAAGTACTTTAAGATACTTTACTTTGAATTCACTGTGAACAATCAGTGCAAAAGTGACTCTCCAGCATAATGTTAAAATATCCATATGCAAAAATTCTCAGTAGTTCTTGAATTACTTTCTTTTCTTTTTTTTTTTTTTTTTTTTTCAAATTTTGTGGGATTCTTGAGAAGCTTATAAAAAGGTGGGTTGAAACCAGACTATGATCAATTTTGGAGGAATTCGTTCTTTTTTACTTAAAACTTGACCTGGAGAAAGCTTTCAGAGTACAGGAATTAATTACTGCTGGAAAGTTTTGTCTCACGGCATGTACGGGAGAGGCCAGTTGTTGTTACTGTTGTTCTTGATGTTGTTCCGAATGGAAGCTCGTCGGCGCTGCTGCCCTTGCGGATACACGCGTCCCTTGCCGTAGCCGAGTCCTAGCCCTGCCACCGTGTCCTCCTCGGCCCACTGGGTCTGGCTCCCCCACTGGCGGTCCAGGATCCGCCCCCGTGGAGCCTTGCCATGAGGCTGGTCTATGAAAGACGGTCTGAGCGATAGGTCCACCTTCGGCCTCTCCATTCTGCGAAAATGATAGCAACTCCATGACACTGGTTTGTTAATTATGATCGAGCATGATGACGTAATCTCGGACACACAATGTCCGTCAAAAACAGAGTTCAGGCTCTTAGCAGAACAGCAGGTGGTATAGTAGACAATCAAAAATGACGTCCAACGTAGTCAAAAGGACGGCAGAATGAGGTCCAGGGAAGTACGCGCAGAACGTCATTTAGAGGTCGTATTCCTCGGCCAGCCGCTCCAGCTGCTCCTTGTCGCGGTAGACGACACACCAGGCCCGCAGGGTGTACGTAGTTTATGAACAGCCCCTTAGTAACTCACCGCTCGTATTCCTCGGCCAGCCGCTCCAGCTGCTCCTTGTCGCGGTAGACGACACACCAGGCCCGCAGGGTGAAGTAGTACACGATCTCGACGCCGCTGAGGAGGCTGAAGCCCAGGAAGAGGCCCGCGATGCCGCCGAACGCCACTGCGTCAGCACAGCCGTCCATATATACGTAGTAACTTGCACGGTGTCAGTTAAATTACCAGACTTAGACGCAGCAACTTACCGAGAAGGTCGACCCATCCGAAGAGCACTTCCCGCTTGTACCTCACCATTGGCCAGGAGACGAACCCAATCTCCAGCGGCCCGTCCTCATCTTGATCCCTGCAAAGCATAAACAAGGTCTACTGCCTAGCACTTTTTGTTGGTTGGTTGGTTTTGAACTTCAGAGTCTCCGAAAGACCCATGTTCTCCTTGGAGGTCCTGAACACCCGTGCTTTAGGGCTTGGTCAGCGGATAACTTGTATGACGCAGTGCTTACGGTGTCGGCTCAAGCAGCTTCTCCATCTCGTACACGGTGTGCATGCAGCCCAGCTCACAGGGGCAGTCGATGTACCGCGTGCTGAACTTCTCTGCCAACAAGTCAGCAGGAGTAGCGTCAGTCCGACCATCAACCTCACGCCCCCCGCGCCCTTCAAATTCTTACCTGCGTGTTTCGCAATGCAGCCGAGCTCTTTCAGGGTGCAGTATCTAAACTGGACTGCGGCAAAAGATTAGACAAGGCTAGTTAAGCTGTCGACAGGGTAATACAATATTTTTTAAGCTGATGTATGAGACGTTTCAAAACACGTTCCCAAGCTTCCTGATGACTTTGAAACCGAACTCAAAGTCACCTCCAAACATGTTACCCCCAGGTTTCTGGGCTGGTTTTGCCCAGAATCAGGGTCAATGTCATGGTCATGTCTTTCCTGTGCTTAGCGTTCTCCCTATATTACGTAATACAAAATTGACCACTTTTTGACCCCCTCGCTCCCCTTCGTAAGGTGTCTACTTAACCTCACCAGCGGACTGTAAGGCAGCCCCACGCCCCTTAGGGGCTGTCCATAAATTATGTCAGGCTCATAGGGGGGGGGTCCGCGCCTGCCTTATGGTCCTATACCAAAAGCATGGTGAGGTTAGGTTATTCGCCTTACGAAGGGAGGGGAGAAGGTAAAAAAAAGGGCCCAATTTTTGTCTTACGTAATTTACGGACCGCCCCTTACTCTTGTAGTCCTTGAGCTTGCGGACGACGGGCGGGTAGAAGAAGGGTATGCAGCCGCACAGCCCGTGGGCCAGCTCCATGCGGCACTGGCGCATGCAGGCCGAGTGCGTGTAGACGGTGTCGGTGACGAGCGGGATCTCGTCCGGGTAGACGCAGCGCCGCTGCTTGACGGACAGCTGGCGGGCTTCCTGCGTCGTGTAGGTCTCCTTGGCGTCGAACGAGAGGCGCGAGATGCGCCGGGTCCAGGAGTGCTGCGGCGACATGTCCAGGGTGGGCAGGTCGTCCGAGCTGCCGATGTACACCTGCGACAGAGGCCGCCCGCACCGTCAAAACTGCCACACCAATTTTAAAACTGTTTTCCATCAATCCCACACATTACTTGACGATTTTTTATTTGGGCTCAATTCAATAAAATTATACGAAAATTTCGTCAAATACAAGATTGTTTCGTGTAATTACTACTTGAGTCCGTAAAACTGTCATTACAATACATATTTATAAATTTCGTAAAACCGTAAAAATCGAATTCAATATCTCAAAATCAAAATTTGGTTGAGTTTTTCGATTTAAAAAAATTTCATAGATACGACGTCGAAATGTAGTCGACTTATCGACCATCCATTTCTCGCTTGCTCTTCTCCCGAGGTCGTGGTGCCATTGTCGGTACTCACAAACACGGTGTTGTTCTGAGGGTCCTCCGTAGCGACTGCCATGGACCAGGTCATGTCGGTCTCCTGGATGTACTCCCTCTTGAAGACGTCTCTCGTGTTGTCGCTGCAATGCAACGTACGTACATGCTAAAAACCATAACACGGAACCCACGCCCGGCAGGAAGGAGCAAACAGGTGGCGAAAAATAACGTTAGTTCTGACGTTGAAACGATGTCGAAATTGCCTGACTAGGTAACAAACCAACCTCTTGAACCGAGAGTAAATTTTTGCTTTGGGATTGCTTTCTGAAGCTAGTTTTCTGCCCTTTTTAAAAACGCGTTTCGTAGCTTCTTGATGACTTTAGACCAGAGCGAACAGCTCTCAATTTGATCTTCAGAAATATTTTTGACCTTGGTCATATGCGCGAGGAACCCACTTCGGCCACTGCGTCTCGTTGAAGCGGAGGTTGAAGGAGTAGCAGAAGCCGTTCTCCGTGAAGATGGGCCAGAAGAGGGGGCAGCACTCGACCTCCGTGTCGCCCTTCCAGGCGCAGTCGCCGAGCACGTGGCAGCGGGACACCACCTCGTACACGATCTGCTTGAGGCCGTGCTGCGGCAGGGTGGGGTCCTCCGTGTAGGGCTGCAGCGCCGCCAGGCTGTCGTACGAGATGTTGGCGAGGGCCACCAGGAAGCCCTCGTAGTACGCCCTCTTCGCCTCGTCGGCGTCCTTCCACGTCCTGCCAAGCAGAGACAGAACGCGCGAGGGAGACAAACTCTCGAAAAGTTACGAAAAAGCACTGAAAAATGTCTTGTTTCCAAAGCAAAGTTTTAAATTTATGACAGTGGGAAAGTGCCAGCACTTTAAGAAAATCTCTCGTAAAGTTACAAAGAAGCACTGAAAAATTTCTTTTATCCAAAGCAAAGCTGTAAATTTATGACAGGAATACTTTTAACGATTGTACAGTTGCACGTACAGTTACTTTTAACGATTGTGGAATTGTGAACAGTTACTTTTAACGATTGTACAGTTCTGTTCAGTTACTGCTTTTCACGACTGTACAGTTGCGTCGAGTTCCTACCTCGCGATGTAGTCGGCGATGAGCGTGCGGTTGCTGGGGTCGTTCTGGCACAGGGTGATGGCGGGGAAGGGGATGTCCCAGTTGTGGAAGTCGGTGTCCAGGCCAGTGATGGTCGGGTTGGTCTGGAACTTCTCCCAGAGCGAGACGATGATGACCAATGCCGCCACCAGCCCCATCGTCGTCGTACAGAACCACATGAACCTGTCACAAGTAGAACGAAAAGTCATTTGACGTCACTTTGACGTCCTAGTGACGTCAATATGGTCCACCAGAATGACTGATAAGTGACTTTTTGCATCATTTTGACGTCATCTTAACTCTTAATTGACTTCCTTGTTCCACTTGGGGTCACAGCCAAGGAGAGGAGCGTCTTCACAAAACATGAAAACTCAGAGTCTGGAGCAACGCAACCCAGAAACCAAGGGAAGAAGACTATATCTTTTAAGGTCATTTTGAGACCTCGTGCTCATGACCCAATCCCATGTCCGGCTGACTCGAGGGGTCAGTCAGTCAGGTAATCATGTGTACAAACTTTCTGTGATTTTAAAAAAAATATTGATATTTTACTTCGTTTTCTCGAAGCCATTCAGTACTGCAACGGTCATAAAGAGGCTAAAAACACTAAAATTTCAGCTCAATTGTTGATTTTATTCTTTGTAATTCCATGTAATCAATGTAATTATGTAATCCTGTGTACAAATTAAGGCCGACTGACTGACCCCTCGGGCTGACTTCCTATAACTTCCTCGATAACTTCCCACAAGGAGTGCATCATGCTCGTCGTTAGCAGAAGCTGGTAGAGCACACTCACTTCTCATAGAAGGGGCGGCTGTTCTCGGCGATGTACCGCACGCCGTGGAGGGTGCTGTTGTCGAAGTACTCCCTCGCCTGCAGCATGACGCTGGTGCGGAGCAGCTTGTGCGTCTTCGACAACTTCGCAAGGGACTTCATGGTGATATGGGTCGTTGACACTACAGACACGCGAAACAAACTTCCCCGGTGGGAAGCGAGCAACTCAGCGCGGCCCCAGTAAGAAAGACATGGTCGAAACGACGCCGATTCGATATTTCAGAAATGAATGAAAAGTGAAGAGAAGAAACGTGGCTTCTTACAAATAAACGCAAAGCCTACTCGTTTTCCTGAAAATTATTCAAGTTATTTATAAAATTAAAACAAAGTTATGTTAATTAACCAAAATCAATGCAACACAACGAGAAAAAAAAGGGCAAATTTAGATAAATTTATGCAAATTACAAAACTTTTGGTTCACTCGATGGAGACAAATCGTTTCGCACGCAGCCCCTGTGAATATCTCTGGACGCCCGTCCATGCCAGTGTGTCGATACGCCCTCATGGTGGGCCATTCGTGCGATTCCTGGGGGGCAGCGGGGGGGGGGGGGGGGGGGGAGCCCCCACTATGGGGAGGGTACGATGGACATCAGCGCCAAAAGAGACGCACACTGCGAAGACTTATTACGTAAAATGATTATATATAACAATTATTTTACAAACCGCATATTCTAACAGAAACCTTGTTTTCTTTCCCACTTGTTTCTTTATCGTAATTTTACGATAATATAGAAATGTGTTATGAGTTTCATGCAGTGCACGTTGCGCCCTAATGCGGGGAAGTTCATCACGCACAGGCAAAATGGAATAACCTATAAGCGCGCACGTCACTCTTGGACTGAAACAAGACAGGCTTCAGCTTATCATAGTCGTAGATCATCATAGCCCAAGAGCACCAACAGCTTCGACTGCAATCCGGCAGGCGAGGCTGGTTATACCTCTGTTCGAATCTTCACATTGGGTTTATAACGGATTCTTTTGACGATGATGCCGGGAGGGACCGTGACAACTAATGGATTTCGATCGGCGAGCGATACCGTCAAAGGCTATGACCAGAGCATGTTTCCCCTTTTTCCCACCCAGACATCGCCTGCAAATGATTATCGTTGGTTCACGCTATCGAACGGGTAATTACCAGCAAGCCCCCCTCCTCTCCTCTTACCTCACCTGATTCCTACTCGTAGGCGATATGGTTTCATAACTGGACTGCGGGGGCAGAGACAGGGTGGGAGAGTCAGTAAAATGGCCTATATTTCAGGGGCAGTTTACAGTCAAAGGCAAAAATTCCTCGGTAAATACTGATCCTCCATAAATTACGTACCCCATCCCCCTTTGCCCCCCGACGTCCTGTAGCGTTACGTCCGCGCCAGATCTACCTCAACCCTCGCCCAACAACCGTTTAATTTATTTTCTGTTAGCTTTCTTCGATCTAATTTAATTTTATATGCTTGAGTCCCCGGGAGTACGGGCTGAGGAGAGAGCCCGCTATTTCACGTGGTCTCACAACCACTCCACCCGTTCCCCTCAAAGACAACAACTGTTACCATGCCCCTCGCGAGTCCGTTCCTCCCACGCGCTCTAATTACATCGGCTATATCTTTCTTGTGGTCCAGGCCGACCCAATTAATTCTCGTCGGGACGCCTTGATGAATTTATAGCGCGATGTACGAGGAGCACCAGACGATTATTACTGTCTGGGCGGGGGAAGGAACAGCGAGGAAACGTTTTCAGCTCATTGCAAAACCTCCAGCTTAACTGTGTTTGCGGAGCGTCTGCAGCTGATCAACCACTGCACCTGTCAGCAGCGCCCCTAGGGCCCCTTCAGAAGACGATAAAACTAAACGGTTAGTGCGTTGACGGGGCTCGTGATGTTCTACATGAAGTGATACACTGCACACTCTATTAGTACGATGGATCAAGACATGACAAACACAACATAGAGCGCAATATTAAAATGACAAGGAGCCTAACCTTTTAAAACCAATTTTGAGGAAGGAGACTTCCCTGCCGATGGAGGGGAGGGCGAGCTGCTTGTTTAGACGTGACGCGTATAATCCTTGGTATAATCTGTGGACGATAAGAGGAGTAATCGGCAGCAAAGTAAAGTCCTCGCTGGAGCCGGAAGTAGAAGTTGAGGCTGAGACAAGCGTGGCAGGGCTCTCGAGGAGGAGAGGAGGGGAGGGGCTCCCCTGGTTTTGGACGCTTAGAGACACGTCTCGTCCTCCCCCTCCCCACCCCGCTGCCGGGTCGGCTTCGGGAGCTCGCGACAGCAGCAGGGAGCGGCGGCGCGGCGGAGCGGAGGAAAGGAAAGAGAAGTGATCAGTTTTGTTTTGGAAGGCGGTGCGGAGACGGTGGCGAGGCCCACGCCCCGCCCTGCCCCGCCCCGCCCTGCCCACGCCGCGTCGAGTCGAGTCGCGTCGCGTCGCGTCTAGTCAAGAGCAGCAAGACGGGGCCGGTCCGGACCATTTGCCGGGTAGTTAGTTGTTCGTTCGTCTGCGTGCCCGTTGCTTGAAGCCAGCCTCCAGCCTGGATCGCCCCTGGTTGAGTTGCGCTGCGTGGTGCTAGCTGCGCCTGGCCGCTCGGCTGCTGCGATGAGAGAGTAAACAGACGGAAGGAAGTGTTGCCACTGCCGAGATGTTGACCGCGTAAACATACTCGTCAGGTCGCGAAAGTGATTGAGATTGAGGATCCGAGCTGTAGTTGGAACTCCACCCCTGCCACAGCTCTTCATCGGCATACGAGCTCCTCAGGACTTAAACGAGGCAAGGTCCCTGTCTTGCCAAACCGTGGGATATTTCAGCTTTAAAATTTTAGTCTTTCAAAGAAAGAGTTGAAAATAATTTTTATTAGGCCATATATTTTTAATTTGCTACAAGAGATTCACCGACAAGAAAAATTTCTTTAAAAAGTGAGAAAAAGTGGACATTTTTCCGTGACGTTCCCTAAAAATGACTTAGCAACATTGCAGTAACACGACATTGTGGTTGTGGAATCATTCATTGGTATCGACAACATGTGTAAACGTCATTATCGGTTGTGAAAGTGATTGAGGACCGATGTTAAGAGGGAGGTCTTTTGAGCACTGAACACCATGCCCATGACGCTCGGATTTTCTAATCGAGGTGAGAGCATATTTCATTACTGCTGATGTGCTGCTGTTATATCTTCAGATCAGACTACTTTTGAACCGACGTACTGCGCGTAGCTTACTGAATCCTCTTTACTTGCATAGACCTTGTTGCCAACATGTTGACGGCATGAAGCTGTGGAAAGCAGTCCGGACTTCCAACAACTTCACTTCAGACGGGAAAGTGCAGGAGACCCAGTGCGGTAGGTCAAGTCCAGAACTGAAGGTCCACAACTTCCCCTTCCAGCTTCTATTTCCCGCCTTCTTCTCCATTTTTCTCTAATTTCCCTCACATCCCTCTTAGACAAGCTCTCGTTAGTGAGGAGCAGGAGCACCTTGAGCAGGGTGTGACGTCATGTGTCGTGTCAGTAGATGATCGTTCCAGTCTGTGACATTTCTTGGCAAAGCCCTCGACGGGGGATATACCCCAGGACTCTGGGTTAGTTTCTTTGCCACAGAGTAGTCACGCAGTCGCGGGCGAAAATTCTAGAGATTTCTGCTCTATTTTACAACACGAATACTTTTCCATTTTCCATATCCTACTTTTTAAAACGATTTCAAGCGTTAAAAACCCAAACGAACATTAAAATGCCCTGTATTTCTAAAGTGCTTCATTTACTGCAAGAAAATAAGTGTTTCAAGGCCGCTCCTCACCTCAAGATTCTCGTCGAACTTTTTTTTTTGTGCAGTGGAGTGCATGACTGCAGCGTTGTTCAATGTGCTCCTTCGCCCCGCCCCACCCCTCCCCGCCCCGCTCTTCCCTCCCCCTCGGGCGCAACCAGAAGCATTCTAAAGCTTCTCTCGTCACTTTCCGAGATCGCGCTCCAGCGCCCCGACCCTGTAGGAGACTAACACTTTCCGAGTTGATTTCAACACGTCCAGTGTTAACTCTCGGGGAAAGGGGAAAGCGCGCGTGGCGTGGCGTGGTGTGGCGTGGCGTGGCGTAGCGTAGCGTGGCGTGGCGTGGCGTGGCGTGGCGTGGCGTGGCGTGGCGTGGCGTAGCGTGGCGTGGCGTGGCGTGGCATAAGAGTCACGGGGCCGGGACGGGGCAGGGCGGGGAGCAGAGGAAAGATCGAGTCGGGAATGGGGCAAGGGAGAGACAGGAACGTATTAAAAATAACCCGGAGATGTGTTGAAGCGCACGCCGGATGTCACCAGCATTACCAGCGTGCCTCTGCGCCGCGCCGCTTGGGTGCCGGGCCTGCTTCGGCACCCGCACCAGGGTTGATATGTATTATTGTCAGTTACATTATTCGCAGTACTGCTCTCTACTATACAAGACTGCTCCCCTTGAAACTCTCTTGTACGGCCTACCTCGTGTCACGATGGAAAGAACGGACACTGCTTTTAGAGACTTTGCCATGAGGTTCCAGTGAGGAACTTCCCGTCGACGTGAATCGATCGTCTCAATTCACGCCTAATCGGTGACGTCGTGCACTGCGACGTTTCGATTTGTTTTTCATCGGTGGATTAATAGTCAAGACATGATTGCAGCCTGCAGCATGGTGCCTTCGGGCGAGCGTTCGACGTTCGATTCTTTTGTAACGGTAGTCATGTTTGCAGCTCCCGTTTTCCTCACGTTTAGTAATACTAAATGGATCAATAGTTCATCTTGTAACCGGGCAGATGCTTCCGCGCTAAGCACCATCCTTATCCGAGCTAGACGACCAGCGCCAATGCCTACTGTGCGAGCGGAATTGTTGAAGGAGGTAATAGCGATTGGATTAAAAGTGCGCGCGCGCCACTCTGCTCTTAGAGTGATGCGCCTTCTTTGTTTACAAACGAGGAGTTACTAAGGCCGTTGCTATAGTGGCCACGTGACTTTCGCCGCCCCTATTTATAACTCCCGCCAGCTGTCTGAGCGTCGCCGCCGCGTGGCGTGGCGCGGTGGGGTGGGGCGGTGGGGCGCGGTGGGGCGGGGCGGGGCGGGGCGGGGCGGGGCGGGGCGGGGCGGGGCGCGGCGCGGCGCGGCTAACCCTCACTTGCGATGGCGAGGTGAGTCTCGCACGCGCTAACTACAGAGGCTCTCTAGTGCTGGCTGGTCGTGGTCGTAAATGGACCAGTCTAGCCGGTGCGTGCAATACCAAAACACCGATATCGACGAGGATTCCGCTCAGAGACCACACTGATACTTGATTTTAATTTTTCACTGTGAAACTTTTATGAAGTTTCTGGATGAAACAAACGTGGCGAATTTTTCATCCAGCAGTTTGAGCAGTTGACGAAAAAAAAATTTGCTATGTGCGATTTTGAGAGTTTACAACTGTAAGAAAGGTGGACTTCAACGGAGAGGATGACTGAAAATTATCCACATTTATGAACTGCTCCCAGATTTCAAATGATAAGTGCAAAAAAGCACTTGGGCAGCCCTAGCGTGACTGAAGGCTTTCCCACGAGCAGCTAATCAGATAATGTTGTTTCAGCTGACTTCGTTTAAGTCGTTGGTTCGCTTCCTTGCCCTCTTTTCCCGACCTCCTTCCGATGCATCCTGGCTCTGGAGTCGAACGCTATTTATTTCTTCTGCACGCTGAGTAGGGCAACGCTCGGGCAACGCTTACCTTAAGAACTGTACACTGTTTCTTCTTACTGTTATTTTTTTTTAAAGCAAAATAATAGTTGTTGATATTTTGGTAATTCATACGTTCCAAATAATTGCCTTTTATTCAACTAGAATTTAATTAACCACGCAAGTGGGTATTGCATTTTTACTTTTTAACCGTTTGGAATGACCTGTCTTCCTTTGCCTCACGAGTGATTAAAAACAAAAGGAAAATTGAATGGCTGACTTTATTCTCACAACAGGTTCCTAGATTATTAAAAACAGGTGTTGTTTTTCGTCTTATTTCGAAGTATTCATCTTTGTTTTTCAGACGGCAGCTGGTCAGGCAATGCGTCTGTGGCGGAGAGCGGCGCGGGGTCCGATGACTCGGGGCGGCAGAGCTACACCGGCAGCACGAGTGAGTGAACATAAAGAGTCAGTGTGTCTGCTTGTCACTGTCACGGTGTGTTCTTGTCAGCGTCCATGTGCCTGCCCTGCATGCCTGCTTGTCAGCGTCTATGTGCCTGCATGCCTGCTTGGCAGTGTCTATGTGCCCGCTAGTCGTCTGCTTTTCTACGTTGGTTGTCCGCGAGGATGAGACACTGTAAAAAAAAAATATACCAGATTTGGGAAGCCCTTCACGAGAAACAGGCAACAACAGTTTCAAAAAATTTGTGGGCTTGTATTGAGGATTATGTAGAAATGCATTTAAGGGTGTCCTGATCATTTTTGTAGAGCTTTCAAAATGTGTCTAAAAAATTCCGAAACTGGTGTTAGACCCCCCTGTTACTCCGGAAGGGCTCCACAAAAAACAGGTATTTGTTTTCCAGTGATGGGCGTGTCTGCAATCTTTTCGAAATTTTGTTGTAGTAAAAGAGCGCCAACCTTCCCGATACTTCGCCACTTTGACCTGGCGTGATGACTTTGGCGAGAGGCCCTCTAACCGTCTCCTCCCCGCGTTATCTTTACGATACCAACCACTTCGCGGCCGAAAGAAAGCCGAGCAGACCACTCTGCTACGCGCCAGCACAAGTACTTTTGGCAGCGCGGGTTGTTGCCTTGTATTCGCAGTTCTGAAGTGACGGGTTTGAAGATAGAGGGTGAGGGTTGAACTGCTCGGGAGGGGAGGGGAGGGGAGGGGAGGGGAGAGGCGGGGCGGGGCGGGGCGCGGCGGGGCTGCTACTCGAGGAGCTCGTTTGATTGCATTCTGACGGATCATGTTCTGGCCTGGCCGGCACAAAGGGGCGATCGAAAAGACGGGCAGTAAAACGGAACGACTTGCTAGAGAACTTCTCTCACGCTCACGCTCGCGCCCGGTAGCCTAGTGAGACGAGCTCATCAAGCCGATGAGTTGGTTCGGCTGCATGCGACTCACCCCCTCACCCCACCAGGAGGGAGAGGGCCAGCAACAACATAGGAAACATAACGAATTGAGGAAGCGCAGTGGGCTGCTGGGGTGCAGGAAGGAGAGGACCAGCAACAACAACATGGGAAACATAACGAATTGAGGAAGCTCAGTGGGCTGCTGGGGTGCAGGAAGGAGAGGACCAGCAACAACAACAAGGGTACATAATGAATTGAGGAAGCACACTGGCTGGGGAGGGGGCGTAGGGGAGGCCGCGAGGAATACGGCCGCGCGGCCAAGGCGGGGCGGCGTCGTGTCAGTGCACACCGGGGCCGCCTCTGGGCTACCGCGTGCTACCGGCCGGCTACCGGCGCGCTACCGAGCCGAGCGGCGCAGTAGTGGCCTGCCGGCTGGACGGGGGGCGCTAGTGTGCCACTGGGGCCCCGGGACCACGACGCGACGCGCTCGGACCGCGCCGGGCCGGGCACCACGAGAAACCACGCCGCGCTGCGCCGCGCCGCCCGCGGGTAGCTGCCAAGGAGGACGCCGTGGACGCCGCGCCGCTATATCGAGAGACGCCATCAACTAGCGTCGCGACGCCGAGCGCCGCCCGGCCGGCCTGTCCACCGTGACTTGCAGCTTCACGCCGCCGCGCTGTGATCCTGGCTTTGTGATGTGTGTTTATTGAGTGGCACGGCAGAGTGAGCCGAGCTGGGGGCCCGCCCCCGCGGCCCGCCCCCGTGGCCCGCCCCCAGCCTACCTGCCGCCGCCCCTACGCGCCCCCTCGGGCCGTGAATCGGAAGTGATGAGTTCCGAGTGTGCTTGTGATTGGCTGCTGCCGCATCTCAACGTTCTTCAACTGTCTTCTTCTTGTTGTTCTTCTCGCTGCCCTGCAGGCCTTTTGCCGATGTCAGATCTGTGCAGGGCACAAGATGGTGGCCCGAGCCTGCGGTACGGTCCCACTGAGAACCCCGCGTCCCGCCCCACCCCGCCCCTCCCCACCCCACCCACCCACCCCTCCCCGCCGCGCCCTGGCCCGCTATGCACCGCAGACCACGCCGCCCGGCTAAATTTGCATTTGTGTAAACAGAGGCGTACCGTGGATGCTGGCATGCCGGGATTGAGCAGAGTGACTCGGAGGAATAAGAGTTTTGACCTTTGCAATCTTATTATTCCCGCCACTAAGATAGAGGCGGTCTTTGGACCCAGACTCTATACCATTTGGACTGCTCAGTTGAATTAAAATTCAAATTCCTTCTGAAAATAGTATTTATTCATTCTATATTTTGCAATTTCATTTCCATTTTAAAAGTTGTATTAAAGCCCGTGGATAATTTGGCAACATTTAAAGCTACCCATTGCAAAAACTACGTGAGGAAAAATATGTAAATCACACATTTTAAAGAGTTAGTTGTTTCTCTAGTTTGCTCTCTTGCGTTGTGGCGACCACCCGCCCAGCGACATGAAGATGTCGCGGTGCATTGTGGGTCCAGCCCTGTGCTCTCTCACCAGCCCTTGTCCGGCTCAGGCGGCTCTGAGTGCGTCCCGTGGCGTGGCCCCATGAATGTTTTGGCTCTATGACAGCCGGCAAATTTGCTTCCATTGGCCGCTTTGTCATTCCGCGTCCCACCCACAACTCCCAGCTCGTGATGGATGACCGCGCTCCGACCTGGCCCTGCCCTGCCCTGCCCTGCCCTGCCCTGCCCTGCCCTGCCCTGCCCTGGCGTGTCGTGTCGTGGCGCCTCCTCGCGACCCCC